>VUQJ01015850.1:2648-15377 GCA_015108635.1 Andinoacara biseriatus | reverse complement strand
AGGTTCAAAACCATTTGGCCAAAGAGGCACTCTTAAATTTTGACATTTATCCAGCCTACCTCTATAAATGCATGATAAACAATTTAACTGCCTTTGGGAAGTTTTTGGGGTGAAAGATGGATTTGTGGTGTGAAGCTCCTCTTTGTGACTTCAGTTAATAAATTTTTCAACCGGAGAGAAACATGAAGTATCAGGAACCAATGAATCGACTGCAGCTGATGTACAAACGCATCACTGCACCATGATGTGCTGAAAAAGCCGAGGGCCACGTTATTAAAGATGTGCAAAGAGAAATGCAAGGCTGGATTTTTGAATCTGATGAACAGAAAGTGACATGAAGAAAAATTAAAAAAAAACAAAACAAAACAAAGAAAGGGGGGGGGCAAGCAAAAAGACAAGCTCCAGCATAGTGCAGCAAAGATCACATTGACAGATCTGTTCTCTTCCTAATACCCTGGAAGAAATAATAAAATATGCATAACTTATCGACTGACTACAGAGAAACAATAGTCAGGACAGAAAATTTCAAACCAAACTTTCTAAAACCTTCAACTTACAACAGAACTGGTCACTCGGAACTTTTAATGTCACACAAATGACTTTCATGTGTGGCCCCAGCAGAGGGCGATGTTTAAACCCATCTCAACGGAGGATCTGAGTGTTCCAGTCTTTTAATGATTACAGTACATAATGTGAACTAACAACTTGCCTTTATTACCTCTTGCACCTTTTGTCCCACCCACCCCCCCTTCAAGTCCCAGTGGTGAGTTTTTCCCACTGCACAGCCACATGTTTGGACATTCTGCAGTGGTACCACCTGTTTCCCGTCAGTCCAGCATCCCTGAGCCTTCCCCCAGCGGTCAAAAGCCGAGCTGGCGCGCTCCAACTAGAAAGGGAGAGGGCCCGAGAGGCAGCGAGGTCCCTGGCTTGTGCAGCACTCAGTTTACTCTTGTTTTACTCAGAGTGCAGACAAAGCAGCAACCTTGGAGATCACGACATGCTCTCGTATCACGCTCTACAACGCCCTCACTTCTGTTACTCTACCCCCCTTTGGCACTCCAATCATGTCTTGTTGTGACGCTGTTGGCTCGAAGAGGAGCGGGTGCTTGCAGCCGGTGACCGGGCCTGCACAGCAGCGAGCGCGGCAACACTCCGTAGCACCCTGTCTGGCGTCGACCCCTCGGTTCCCGAACTGCTGGTCACCTCCTGCGAGAGCTTCTGGGACCTCCTGCCGTCCCTTTGGTTCTCTCGTGATTGCTTCTCCTTTTTGTCTCGGTTCTTCGCCCGGTCGGGGCTGCGGTCCCGCTCACGCTCGCTGCCGGAGGAAGTGGCGCGGGAGCCTCTGTGCTCCGTGTTCTGAGAGCTGATGCTGTGTGTGCGCTGGCTGCTGTTGCTGCTACTGCGGCTTCTGCTGCTGCGTCCGCCGCAGTCACCCTCGCCATCACTGCTCATGCTGCTGCAGGCGCTGTGGCCCCGTGATGACGACTGCATCTCTCCCTCACCTTCCTTTCCCCTCGAGGACTTCCGGCTCCCCCTCTCCTTCTCCTCTGATTTAGGCCTCTTATACTCCACCTCTAAGGGTGGAACCAGAGACCCAGGGCACTGTCTGGTGGAGCGGGATGCAGAGCGGCTTGCCTGATTGGGTGTTGAAGGTTTGCTGCTTTTATTATTGGTTACAGAGTTGCTCTGAGGAGAAACTGGCACACTTTTACTTTTAGGCTTTGGGTTTTTGTCCGAAGAGGCGGCAGTGGAAGTCGCAGCAGCCTTAGCGGCAGAGTCTTTCCGAGGGGTGTGACCAGGGGTGTCCACCCTGCCTTTCATAGCTAAAAGCTTTGCTGCTGCATTGAGGGCTGAACACCTTTTCCCCAGGACCTCTGGCTCAGGAAGCAGTGAGGGCGCACTGTTGGTCTGCGTTTTAGTGTCCTGGGGCGGCTGAGATCCCGCAGACTTTCGTGTGATCCTAACTGAGGACGTATCGCTGCCCGACTCTCCTCCCGTGGATGCGTTGGTGTTTGACGCGTTTCTGTCTGAGCTGCGTGCTGGTTTGGTTCCTTTCCTTTCCTTAGTGCCCTTTTCCTTCTCCTGATCTTGCAGCATGCGTTTAGCCGAGCGAGTGATCCGGTGCTCCTTCCTGCTGTCACCGCTGTCAGAGTCAGAGGAGGAAGAGGAAGGAGACCTGGACCGCCTCCTTCGAGACCCCGCAGTGGGATGGTTCTTTTCACCGCCTTCTTTCTTCTCATCCTCCTCCTTCCCTGCCTCTGACGTAGTATCCACTCGCCTCCTTTTGGTAGGATGTCTGTTCTCGTAGGTCCTCTTGTGGTGAGCATGACGGGTGAGGGTGGACGTAGAGCACCCAGATGATGGCGAAGAGGAGCGTGCAGACTCCTGGCTACTCTGGCGACTAAGTGACCTTTTCTGGTTGCTAGGGTTCTGATCCTCAGTAGTTTCATCCACTTCTTGAGGCTTAGCTTCGTCTTTCAGAGGGGTGGTTCTGGTCTTTGTTTCTCCTCCCACTCCTTTGTCAGTTCCTGACTCTTTGGTCTCAGAAGAACTCTCCACCTTTCTTCTTTTAGGCTGAGCCTGGCAGACATCTGGCTTTTTGTCATCCTTCTCCTTGCTTGTCTCTGCTTTAGCCTCCACAATATCAGTTTCCATTTCCGTCACCTCTTCCCTGTCATTTTTAGAGGCAGTCTCTTTCTCCGTTGTTGGCTCTACAGGCGGTGCAACAGGAGGAGCAGGTGTGGGAGCAGGAACAGCTGTGGATCCAGAGGTTTGTAGCTGAGAGGAAGTGACTGCAGATGTTTGTGTGGTGGACACAGGAGCTGTTTTGGTTGTGGATGCTGTGACGGTTGCTATTGAAGCAGAGGTGGTGGTCGTAGTTGTGGATTCTTGGGTAGTAGACTTTTCTGGCGATGATGTAGCTGTGGTGACAGAAGGTGACACTGGTGCAGAGCCTGCCGTAGTTGTTACTGGAGGTGGGGTCTCAGCTCTCTCTTCTGCAGTTCTGGGAGGACTTGAAGTAGTAGAAGTGTGGTCTTTGGAAAGGGCTGCAGGTGAAGCTGCTGTTAGTACTTCTGCTGGGGTTGATGAACTTGCTGCAGTTTTATTTTCCTCTGCAGGTGTAACAACACTATTGGATGCAATTGTTGGAGTCGTCGTGCAGACTGGACCCGATGCTGAAGCTTTTTCAGGCTCTGTAGTTTCCTGAACCTGTGCAGCCTTTTGAACCTCTGGTGTTGGTGAGGTTTGTTTGGTCAGGCTTTCGTCAGTAGTCACATTTGTCTTTGCTTTGGCTGGAGGGGAAGGTGGAGCTATATTAACAGAAGATGGTATCACTGGTGGCAAAGTAGAAGCATTGTCAGACACACTTAGGACTGAATTTAATGTACTGGTTTGTGCTGTTTTTACTGGAGCTGCAGAGTTTGATGGACTAGCCGTGGGTGTTTTTACTGGAGCTGTCACAGTTATAGCTGCAGCTGTGGAGGTCTGTTTGGGTGAAGCCGTAGCTGGGCTTGATACAGGATGGCTGGAGACTTGTGGTGAGTCCTTCACAGAGGGTGATTTCGCTGTAGTGGTGATAGGTTGGGTAGTACTAACTGTTACAGACACTGTAGCAGCCACTGTTGTGATTGTTGGGGTGGGGTCTTTAACAGCTATGGAAGATGATGTAGTGGGTGGAATAGAGTCGGTAACAACCGGTATGGCGGTTGTGGTAGTGATTTCAACAGAGTCTGCTCCTGCCGTTTCCAAAACTGGCTGAACAGCAGCTTCAGAAGCTACAGAAACAGCAACTGTTGGTTTAACACCCAGAGGAGGCAGTGAGACGATGCCAGTGTGGGGCGACGGAGCTGCGGTGGTGGTACATGTGGAGGACAAGAGGACTGGTTCTGGGGAAGGACTCTGCGTTTTAACCAGAGCTGAACCAACAACTTGGGAGGAAGGGTTGGAAGGCTCGGGAAGCGGTGAGGTCACCTGGGGTGCAGGTGGAATGGAAAGTGAGACTGGTGTGGAAGCTTCATCTGATTTTGTTGCAGAGCCTGGAATTGAAGGCGGGGTCAAAACCTCAATTTTAGTGTCTATTTGCTCAGCTTTGGTTGACTGTGAGGACTGAGTCATGTCAAAAACAGCAGCAGTAGGGGTCTTTGAGACTGCCAGATCTGTGCTGGAATCAGTTTTTGATAGATCAGAGTTCTGTGCCTCATGAACTGTCTCAAGAGTGGTTTGGGAATCCTTGCGGGGACGACCCCTCTTACGTTTAGGCGACAGCGGCGGGTTTCCTTCCTCCATTGGCGATGTGGGCTGTGGGGAAGTGGTCGCTGTGTTGTCAAGTTCAGGTAGTCTTGGGGGAGTCTTAGGGGGCCGGCCCCTCTTTCTTTTCAAAGGTGGTACAAGAGAGTTCACACTGGACTCCGCAGAGAGTGAAGCGGCATCTTTGCCTGGTGGCGTGTCCGTTTTCTTGGACTGGTTCGTTCCCCGTCCTCTACCCATATGCTGCTCTCCCATCTGAGCGGCCATGCGAGATTCCGTTTCCAATCGGCGCCGCACGGGAAGATTTCTCAGCACAGGCATGTCAGGAGACAGATGAGGTGGGGAAAATGTAGGATAGCCTCTGACAGGCTGAGGGTGCACAGGTGGACTCAGGGTAGCATCCTGGTCCTGAGGGGATTTGGTAACAGTCTCTTTAGTTTTGGTGTCAGGGCTCGGCGAGGTGTTATCTTTGTTTGGTTCGTCAATGAATCCATCAGCACTCTCCTCCACTGTTGCCTCTTCTGAAGATCCTCCACCTCCAGTGCCACTTCCTCGTCGCCGCCTCTTTCGTGGCTCCTTCTCTTCCACTACCGTGACCAGCCGGCCCGGAAGCTTCCGCAGGACTTTGGCTGATGGGGAATCTTCAACCAGTCCCCGCAGGACTTCACCATCGGCTGATTGGCGCTTGCGAGGAGACCGTGAGCTGGTGGAGGGAGGAGACATGGCGCCGTCTTTACTGTCATCATCTTTAGTCTGATGATCCACAGGGCAGCTGGACTCTAGCGATGACTCAGACACCCTCCTCTCAATCTCCGCCTCCTTTTCCTCTCTCCCTGCTTTGGAGATTTTACTGTCCGTCTCCCCAGCACACTGCTGCTTCCCACCAGGGGGCGAGGCTGTAGGAGGGGAAGGCACTGGGCTGGGATGGGAGCGGTTTGGTTGAGTCCTGGTTTTGCCGGTCTGGTGATCTCTGGCGGGAGATGACGCTTTTGAAGACTTGGAGGAATCTTGAAGCCGACTGGATGAGGTGGATTTGTGATGATCTGTACGGGATGGGGTTGTAGACACAGAACCTGTGTCTTTGGCAGCTGCTCGTCCTCTCAGACCAGAGCGGGATCTTTCAGGCACTTCTCTAAAAGTCGCTAGCTCAGGCTCCGTTTCGGGTGAGGCCCCACGAAGTCGACCGCTGGTCCTTGTTGAGGTGACGGTCTTGTCCTTGGGTTTACGACCACGGCGGGCTGGAGTTGGCTGAGCAGGTTCGGCAGACGTTGGTGTTGACAAAAAGTCATCCTCATCATCATCAGATGAAGTGTGGAGCTTCAGGCCCTCCTCCTTGGCCTGGTCCAGACCCTTCCTGGCAGCCTCCACCTGCTCCTAAAAACATAAGAGGAAAATGTTTAGTTTGATAAAATCTACAAGGCTTATCCTTGTGACAGGGTGAGCTGTGGGTGGATGCAGTTCAGTAAAAAGAAAGTTGTTCCTACAATGAACTGCTCAAAGTAAGGTTTTTAAATTTTTTTAAGCAACCAGCTTATGATTCCTGCAAGTGTTTGTGTAAATTGACATTTTAAGTACACATCTGTGATTCTTCAATACTTTCTTACATCAGTTTGTTTATATTCTGTATTGTTGCACTAACCATAGGCAGTTTTTGACACATGCCTGAAGATGTTCCTCAGAATTAAAGACTTATGGTCACTTCTGTATAATACAGAAATAAGCTGAAGTTGAAAGCTGTGCTCTCACCTCAGCCTGCTTCAACTCCTCTTTGCACACATCTTCTAATGAAGCTTCCAGGAAGTTCATGGCGTAGCGTTCAATGGGAGTGAGCTGTAGATAAGCAGAGGATGCGGTGCATTTAAACTGTAATTCAGAGATTCAGCAGAAACCCCTCTGCTGATATTCCCCCAAAATAAAAGTGAATTAATATTTTATTACGTTATACAGAGTTATAGATGCTGCATTTTTACTCACCTGCTCCACCAGCGCGGCTATTTCCTGTTCGGCTTTAGAGAGCTCCTCCACCTCTTCCTGTTCCCCACCATCATCCAGGGGTATGTTCTCATTGAACTCCGCCAGTTCTGCCACCTGCTCCGCTTTGGCCTGAGAGGCCGCCACTATGTCCTCCTCATCCTCTGCACGGCACAGTGCCTGAAGTATACAGATTTAAATGGTCAGATAAATGCCCACAAGTACAGATAAATATATCAGTAACACAACTTTTTCCTGATTCTTTCAGATTATCTCAGTGTACAAGGTGTGAACAAAAAGAAAAAAATTTAAAATGTGTCAAATCTCACGTTCAGGCACACGTACAGATGGACTTAACAGGAAAGAAACAAAAATGGAAGCGGTGCTAAAAATGGTTCAAAAGATCATAAGAATGAGAATATGATTCAGTTAAAACTGTATCTATGATGTGCTGTAAAAGTGTGTTTTCTTCCTGGTAATTACTAAAAGGTCTGCGGTAAATATCCAAATGACACCAAGTTTCTAACCTGCTCCAGGATGGTGGTGCTCTGCTTGTTGACGGCTTCCTCCTCCTCAGTTTGGGGCACCGACAGCTCCGCTGCCGCTTCCCTCTTCTCCCCCTCGTTCACATCAAACAGTTCTCTGATGGTTTGCTGAGGAACAAAGTGACAGTCGGACACATGTAGCAAAGGCAAAATGACTGTGTGCTTGATGAAACAGAGAAAACAAGAGGTGCTTTAACTGCTTAATGTCATCAACACAAACTCAGAAAGCCCAATTAGAAAAAGCTGTAACTCTATTATACTTCAAAAAAAGCACAAATGGTATTTACATAAAAGGCAAATTTGAACAAATTTAATTAAAAGAGGGATGAGGACTCAGCCTGTGATCCAGCACTGAAAAAAAATATCTCTTCACATGCTACCAGTGACTGTATTCAATTATGCATTGAGCACCCGTCCACATGTTTGAGTGTTTTTCTGGACTATTAATCATGCAGAGATGAATCACTGAGCTTATCCAGACACAAAAGGGCATCGGGAAAGAAGAAAGAAGAGAACATGCTCTACTGAAGCGCATTTACTTTACAAAGCAGGCCCTGTGTAAACATGATACCTGTTTGAAGAAGGCTGTGGTGAAGTTTCCTCCTTCAATAGCCATATCTCCCAGCATCCTCTTCTGGTTTGCCTTCTTTAAAATGTTCTCCTCCACGGTGCGCTCACTGATCAACCTGAAGAGGAACATAAAACTATTTAGTTGTGTAAAAATCACATTGTTATTTTTTAATTGTAAAATTTAGGGAGCAAAAAGCCCATTTATTTTAATATTCTCTGTATTTTAAGGTTTTAGTATGCTGCTTGGTTAAGACAAGCAGTGATCAACAGCTAAAACCATACTTTTATTTTTAATAGCTCAACCAATAATGTTCCAGCTATTCTCTCATGTTACTTGTTTATCTATTTACTATTTTTTAAATCTCCATCTATATTTGATCCATTTACCAACACTGAGCACTTATGATATACCGAACCCTCAGCTAATCAAAGGGAAAATTAAAACCACTGTTCTTGAGATGGTTATTGTTGCCTGCATTACACTTACTGTGTAATCTTATCCCAAGTTTGCAAACTTGACACAGGTGACAGTAATTCACCCTGTGCAGTGGTGCAAAAAAAAAAAAAAGAACAGCATGAGGCCCGATGGTTATGAAACTATTCAAATAAAGGCTGAAATGTTGGCTTGACCGGTTAGTAACCAGCCAAGCTTTATCTACGTGCTTAACAAGGAGATCTGAATAACAAATCAAAGCTCAAAGTTTTTAAATTGAGACTCAAACAAGAATTTTGCCCTTGCAGTTCTGTCAAATGCTTAAAATGGAAAAGGATGGATGAAACCTAGCCCTACACCAAGATGGGTTGGCGGTGACCAGGTGGATGTGAAGTGTTTAAGGAGATTCTGTAGATTGTTCATTTATTCTCAGATCTACTTCTCTCTCTTTTCCCCTTTAAACCCTTCAGATTTTTATGAAACCCTGGAAGGAACGTAGGAGATCACAAACAAGATGAATGTTCTTCGGTGTTAGCGATGCTGCCACCGTTTCTTTCTGGATGTTAAATGCATACACAAAAAAGGCTCAGTGCTCTTAACTTTCTGTTTCTTTGTGTGTGTTTTGTCTTCCAGTTCAGTCACTTGAAGCTTTAATTCAATACAAAAAGGCTGAATGTTTGGATATATGCTTCATTTTAATGTTTCTTTATTGTCTACACTTACTGTGTGAATGTCTGTGTCTTAAAGAACTGTGCCTGGCTTTAAGCAGAGAACTACCAAACACAATTTAGTTATGTGATGGTGAAAATGAAGCATCATCATTGTGGGTTTAGTATTGGGAACGCTTTTATGTGAGGATGAGGAATAACCTACTGTAAACTACTTTTTCTGAAAAGCAGGAAGAAGAAAAAAAGGAAGTCACCTGTAGATGTGGACGTCTCGGGTCTGGCCAATTCTGTGGCATCTGTCCTGAGCCTGAGCATCCATGGTGGGGTTCCAGTCGCTGTCGTAGAATACCACAGTGTCAGCCCCGGTCAGA
The DNA here is from genome assembly GCA_015108635.1 of Andinoacara biseriatus. Taxonomy (NCBI): domain Eukaryota; kingdom Metazoa; phylum Chordata; class Actinopteri; order Cichliformes; family Cichlidae; genus Andinoacara; species Andinoacara biseriatus. Next base: position 6,571 of record VUQJ01015850.1, on the reverse strand, counting down.
TTGACCCCAACACCGCCACTGCGAGTTGACAAAATGAAACAGAAGATGCGCCGATCTGCATTGAAGCGCTCCATGAGGGCCTGATGGTGGAGTACAGAAGGCAAACAGAGAAAATAAGCATCACAGACTGGATCTTTCCTTTACATGCAGGAGGCACAAGAGGTGATGATTATGCCATCAAATTACCACTACTGACCTGTCTCTGCTCGACGCGAGTGCTGCCATCCAGACGGAGGTAGATATGTCCGTGGTAGTTGAGGAACTGCTCCAGCACGTCCAGCATTCGGGTCATCTGAGTGAAGATCAGCACTCTGTGGCCTCCTGCCTTCAGCTTTCGCAGCAACGTGTGGAGAGTCTGAAGTTTACCTGAAAATAGGAGACAGAGGAAACAAATTGAGTCACCAACATCAAAATAAGCTGCAGGAGTACAAACGTATTTATTATCCCACATGGAGAGACTTTGTCCATTAGTCGAACCTCTGATTCATGAGGAACAATGTGGTTTTTGTCCTGGTCGCAGAACACTGGACCAGCGCTTTATCCTCTCGAGGATGTTCGAGTGTGCGTGGGAGTTTGCTCATCTAGTCTACATGTGTTTTGTGGACCAAGGAGAAGACATTCAACCGCGTTCCTCAGGGTGTCCTGTGGAGGGTGCTATGGGAGTATGGGGTGTCTGGCCTGTTACAGGCCATTCAGTCCCCGTTTAACCACACAGAGAGCTTGGTCCATATTGCCTGCAATAAGTCTGACTCGTTTTCTGTGGGTGTTGGACTCCTTCAGGGCTGAATGATCAGAATTGGTGACAACGGTTTTCTTTTATAGACAAAATTTCTAGGCGTGGCCAAGTTGAAGAAGGCTTCTGGCTGGGTGACCTCAGAATCTCATCTCTGCGTGAAGTGGTCCTGTTGGCTTCATCAGGCAATGGCCCCCAGCTCACTGTAAAGCAGTTTGCAGCCAAGAGTGAAGTAGCAGGTATGAGAATTAGCACCTCTAAGTCTGAGGCCATGGTAGTTAGTCGGAAGAGGGCCAGCGTGCCACCCTTTTCTGGCTGAGGACCTCCAGTGGAGGAGTTTAAGTATATTAGGCTCTTGTTCCTGAGTGAGGGGAGAAGGGCGCATCTGACTAGGATGCCTCCTAGGTGCCTCTTGGGTGAGGTGTTCCGGGCACATCCTAGCAGTCCCAGTCAGACCCAGGAGGCACTGGAGAGATTATATCTCTCGACTGGCCTGGGAATGCCTCGGTGTTCCCCCCGGATAAGCTGGAGGAGGTGACTGAGGAGAGGGAGGTGTGGGTTTCTCTGCTTAGGGTGCTGCCCCCACGACCCAGATAAGTGAAAAAAAAATGGATGGATGGATGGTATCTATTTGAAGTAGCTTGTTGAGTATAAAAAACAGTGGCAGAAAGAAAAGACAAACCAAATACCTTTCAAGAGAATTTAGTGCCAATTTCACAATACAGTCACAGTTTTGCTAAAATTGTGGCCAACGTACATCTGTGACTGAGTCGGTGATGAGGGGCAAATGGGATCCAAGCTGTGGATGACCTACACCTTAAATGATGGATTTATCAAACATGCTGTCAAAGGCTGACAGGCGGGCAATGCATACTTGCACAAATTTGGTGATTCGTGGTTTGTTAGATTGTTTGTTTAAAATACATTAAAAGACATGGATTGCCACAAGGTGCTCCAAGTTTTTCTGCAAAAAAGACCTCAACAACTCACCACAGTCATATTGTATGAGCCTCAGGTCAGGGAATTGCGTCCTCATGTAGGACTGGATGCGGTGGAGGCTGCGAGTGAGTGGCGTGACTTGAGCTCTTAACATGGAGGAGAAGACTGCCTGCTTGTGGCTCAGAGATGGTGGAGGATGACAGCAGTGCATTGAGATGGTAGGCGCCTCCACTGGAGGAATCGCAAATGTATACCTAAACAAACAGAGAAATATTAGCTCCTGCTTCTTTCTGTTTGGTTAAAGCGGTATAATGTCAGACAACCAATCAATTGATGAGTTAAGCACCTGTCGGTGATGTCACTCAGCAGCTCCAGCCGTTCTTCAATGCTGTAGATGGCCTCTCTTACAGCGTGACTCTGAAGCCAGTAGTTATTCTTGTTTTGATGCTGTGCATACAGACAGCTGCTGTGGCCTGAGCGACCCCATTCCCCCTGAGAGTTCAGGGCAGCAGGTGATGGACGAGACCCAGGCAGGAAAGTCAGGAAGTCCCGAACCTCCTGGCCGTACATGGGCTTTGCCCCACAGTGGAGCTCGTTGACTCGAAAGATGAAGTCCAGTCGGCTGTCACCCTGCTGTTTCTCGCATTCTGCAAGCCACGACTGTTGAGGTAGAGAGATGCAGACGGATGAAGTACAAGAGGCTGCAGTGGCTGCAGATTCAGGTCCATTTAAATGTATGATGGCAAAAAAATTATTGCAATTGATTTCTTTAACCACTTGAGGGCAGTGTAAATAAGCTGTGAAAAAGATCAACTTTAAAGGTGATGACAAACCTATTGATTATCAATAATCCTGACTGACCTCTGCACCACAGGCAGTGGAGAAACTGCCTCATGCAATAACCTTATCACCTGTTCTCTCACACATTTTATAACCCGTTAAACTGGCCTGAACATCATCTGATTTTTTTCTGTTCCGTGTATTACAGCTTTTTTAATTCAGTTTTGAGTTTAACATTTTACACTATATAAAGTCAGTTTATTGTAAAAAAAAAAATACAGTGCCAAAATCCTGAGCAACACAATCACCAGGGGTGTGGTGACTGAACTGTTTTACTTTTTCAGCTAGAATTCATCCAACTATGTCCACCAAGCAAGGTATGCATCATTTATTGCTGTATGTCAGGGGTGTTGAAGAGAATTTCACAAAAAGCACCAAACTGGGAAATGAGGATCACATCGAAGCACAGACATATATAATTTATTGATATGCTTTAATTTAAATAATAAAATGTAAATATCATAGACTGTAATTTTAATGTCCTTATGCTGCCTTAAGCTGAACAACCTGATCCAAGTAAAGGCCTCAACAAATCAAATTCAGCTTTATCAGTGCATTCTGAAAACCAACAACCTACTCCACAAGCATGGATCAGCTACTGGTGGTATTGGCCAAACCAATGATCAACTGGTTTGGCCAATACTTTTACTGGTGTAAAAGCAAAATAAGGAACCTTTTATTTTCTTTGTGCATGCTTTTCCAAAAGCCGTACCAAGCCAGTTTCACTGAAGGGTAAAAGCAAAAGATCTTTGATCACTGAGTCAGGTGAGCCCTTCAGAGGGGCTTCACCTACTCATAAAAGTAAACTGCATGATCAAACTTGTCTTTACAGAGATTTCTCATGCAGAGACTTTTAAACTGTTTTTGCATTAATCTTTTCAGTTCAGCAACTTTCGTCACACTGTTACTGGTCCATGTCTCCATTTCTCTGATTAATGGTTTCAAAATAACAGGACATTAGATTGTCTCGGTACAAATTCGTACAGAGGCCTCTGTTAACACTAGTAACTATGAAGTCAGCGCTAAAGATTTAGTTGACAGTTGTCTGTAGGTTCATCCCTACAAGCATCTCTTCCTTTCTTTACTTTATCATTTGATTTAAAAAAAACAGATTGCAGATGCTTTAAATACAGAAAATGTGAAATCCAAGGAGGAACAAACTGCTTACCATATAGAAAGGAGAGCGGGGAGCAGGACGAGGCGCCTTCCTGGGTGGAGGGTAGGCTTTTGCACCCAGACTGGGCTTTGACTTTGTGGTAGCTGCCATCTGACTGCTGCTTTCCTGTGGTGCTGCTGAGGACTTTGGAGCAGAAGCTGAGACAGTCACCTGAGCAGGAGCTGAAGAGAAGACAGAAGAGAAAGCAGAGCAAGGAATGACTCCTGTAAATAACTTCGTATGACAGTGATTTAA
>VUQJ01015845.1:56223-67449 GCA_015108635.1 Andinoacara biseriatus | reverse complement strand
AAGCATTTTCACTTTTTCTTTTTTTTTTTTTTTTGAAAGCCACTTTATGAAAGAGTCAATTCTTTACCTTCCAAAGGCAACAATCTGCACGTGTTAATTCTCTCTAGAGCTGACGATGTTGTCCCTGCATCAGAGTGATTTAAAAGCTTAACTATTGATTAAGAGTATGTGGACTCAATATGTCAAAAAAAGGGCAACATGCCATTTGAATGGAAAAATACAAATCGGTCCACTTCCATTGCCACCTGTTTGTCATTTCTGCATTCCTCAGAGTGTAAGTCAACAAACTGTTGCTATGTAGAAATGCTGTATACAATCCCACAGCTGACCCTTGGGGGAGTAGATCCAAATTGGCAGCAGGTCAAATGGCAAGCTCAAGACCGCTTAGGATAGTGGGAGGAAGAGGAGGACATGGGTGGGGGGTGGGGTCAGGGAAGAAGGCTTTGAGTCATGCAGCACAAAGAAGTGAATCACACCTCTCTGCAGGGCTGGCTGACAGTGACTGACCTGTGTTTGGATCCATCACAGCCGTGAAAATGGCTGGAATCTATGCTGTGACTGGAAAGACGCTCCACATGTGTATACTTGACAGGAGTGTGCTTATGGGCCCACACACTCATGAAGTCCCTTTTGAACATGGAGATGCACTGGACAGGCTGATCTTTTTGAAATGTAAAAATTTAAAGCAGTATTATGCAAATGAAATTGTTCCTATTTACGGAATCCTAATTGTAGTGTTTTTCAGCGTCAAGATAATTATAAGATCTGCAGCTTTGGGTAGGAAGGGGCTTTTTGTAATCACTACATTTGGACCTAAAGAATGTGTATTTGTGGAGAGTAAATTTAAAAAAAAAAAAACAAGCTCTGTCTATGATGATTTACATACCACAGAGGAGACAGATTATGTGGACACACAGAGCAAAGACAGGAACTACAAAACCAAACACGAGGAATATTTCACCTTAATGCTAAATTCATACTTGACAGTTTTAGGCTGGGACTGACGAAGCTAAAATTAGACACAGGGGATATGAGACAAATGTGTTAGATGAAAAAAGATGAGCTTCTGTTGCTGTTTGTTTTTCCCATCACTTCCTGTGGGCTTGGGAAAGTCAGCTGTTGTGTGCTGCAGTTTATGCTGTCTGATGTCTGAGCTGCTTCTCTTCATGTCTGATCCATCATGTGCATCCCACATGAAAAATATCTTTGTTGCTTGAAGGCAGCTGTAGAACCAGCCTGTTTCTTTTTCCACAATAACCAGATTCCCAGAAGTGAAGACAGGCAGAATATCAAAGGTACAGTCAGTAATTTTGGGAGGTTATTTAATAGGAAAAAATGTATTGTACTCAGAAATATACAATACTACTACAATACTACAAATTGATGCATTCTCATAAACTTATAATTACATACATGGGAGCAGGCGCCGGTTTATGGAAGCATAAAGTGACCAGCAAGAACATCTCCCTTCTGACTAGTTGCCTTTTGCATATGTGGCCAGCCATGTACGTTGTTTGCCAAGGGCAGAAGACAAATCGTAGGGGTTAACCTGCTGTGGAGGAACATTTAAATCTGTGTCTGCACATTCAGACTCATGATATGAAGCCTCTCACCTACTATCGTCGGAGAAGGGTTCTCCTTCACGCCACTGGCATCTTAATAAAATTACATCTTCCTCCTCACCTCAGGCCTCATCTCCTGAAATGAAGTCACGTCTCTAACATGTGAAAACATGTTTTTTTATTCCCAATATTGTCACAATTACTTACAGTCAAGGTAACTTCGTGCCAGCTATGAGCTACAGTCGAAATTTAATGTTTTACACATTGACACACTACACACTAACACACTAACTTTAAATGTCTCACATGAAGGTTTTCTTAAAGAAGCGGGGTTGTACTGTTCCAGTCTGAAACAAACATTTATTGACCCTTGAGATAAAACAAAGCACATTTTCACAAGCAGGGGGAAATGGTTTCATCACAGTAACGTTTGTGACATTCTTTTGAAGGCAACTGCTCTATAACCACAGTAGGAATGACAGCCAGTGTTCCCTCCAAAGATATTTTATCTTGTTCTCCTGTGTGCTGAAATGTGGAGGATAGCCATGAATTTGCTGACTGGGAAGTCTTAGCTTTTTTTTTTCTCTGCAGACTCATTCCTTCTTCTCTTTCTCAAATTTGTGCTATTATATCATGGCCTCATAAGCCTCTTTTATGGAGACATGAGCAGACAGCAGCCACGTTGTTGGCTGTTCTAATGAATGTTTTTAGATGGTCTTTTGTCACTTCAAAGCTATTGGTCATAGTGAGTAACAAAAAGAGATTTAAACTAAAAAATTTAAATCCCTTGAGTGTAAAGTCTAAGGTATTAATCAGAACTTTTTAGTGACTTTAAGAACATTGTTTTGGTGAGATTTAGCCACTAAAAGTAGGCCACTTCAGCCATGAACTCTGGTCAGTGTTGGAAAAATTGGGTCTGGACATTGTTGAAAGCTTTCACTTTGTCACAAAAGGAGATTTTGTGTTAGGCAAAGATGCTGCTTGAGAGTATTTACCTAATTTAATTTTGCCTTAACAATTACAGCCATGGTAAAAAAGAAAGTATAGCCTCCGTCAATTCTAAGGTTTTACATAGCAGAAGACAAAAATATCTGGTCTTTATCAGAAATTAGGTGACTACAAATTCAGGTGAACAGCATCCCATAGCATATTATACCATGTCACTGTGTTTGTTAAAAAACAAAAAGCCAAAAAGCAGAAGCAGTATTAAGTATGCCCCATGATTCAAGTCTTTGTTTTCTGTATGACTTTATCAGTCTCTCACATCGCTGTAGAGGAATTTTGGCCAACTCTTCTTTACAACGGTGCTTCAGTCCATTGAGGTTTGCAGGCATTTGTTTATGCACAGCTCTCTTAAGGTCCCGTCACAACATTTTAGTCAGGTTGAGGTCTGAACTTTGACTAGGCTATTGCAACACCTTGACTCTTTTCTTTTTCACTCTGTTCTAGATTTGCTGGTTTGCTTACTTCTGTACAGTTGTTTGAGTTTATCAAGCAGACATCCTCATATTTGACTCAAGAATACTTGCGGAGGAGTTCATGGTTGGCTCAGTGACTGCAAGGTGCCCAGGTCCATATGGCTGTAGAATAAGCTAAAAGCCTCACTCTTCCATAACTGTGGTATAAAGTTTTCGTTTAAGTTTTATGACAAAACAATTCCATAACTGTATTATTATTATTATCATTGTACTGAATAGAAAAAGAAAACATCTACAGTAATGAAAGTGTTTAGTTGCATAAGCAGCCAGAGTGAGTCCTACAGAACACAGAGTACAGAGAATCCTCAGACCTTTTGATATCTGGATCGTCGTCTTTGCTTTGGCCTGTTCTAAGTTAGAGGGATCAAAATGTAGCAGCAGACCAAGTCTCTATCAGATAAAGAGGCCCGAAGATTTGAGAACATTTCACACACATGCGGTCTTTCCCAGGGAACGCTGAGTCTGAAGATAAGAAACATCCCAGAGGGCAGGTCAAAGCTCATGAAGTACAGTAAAATTTTTAAGGTATTCCATACATCCTTTCAAAATTATCATTATAGTAAAAGAGTAAGAAGGTGACTTCTTCCCAAATATCAATTCAGTTGGGAAAAAGGGAATTATTTCTGTTTTCAAATATAGACAGAACTGGAAGACTGTTCCGTCTGCTGTTTTCTCTGCATATCCACATCAAGTGCTGGTCAGTACGGTTTTGGCATGTGCAAAGGGATCCTGGGGTTTTTGGGGAAAAATCAAATCAGCAAAAAATACTTCAAAATAGGTGTGATTACATTTAGAATCCAATCCAAACTCGCCACTACTTTACAAAAAGAGGAACCTGCTTTTAAGTCTGAGCTGTTCTCTGTCCAGATCCCAGTATCTAATTGGGATGACATTAGAGTAAATGGCAGAGCACGTTTGAGGTGGCAGGAAAAACACAGCCCGCTGCCACCGGGACTGCATATCCTATATACTGTTGATTTAGGTTTGGTGGGAGAGCAAATATTGAAGTCAGCTTTAGAAACGAACCCCATGCGCCTCTTTTCTCTGCAGCTAACATAAAGAAACGCCGACCGCAACGTGCCTCCCTTTCTCTCAGCAGCTGCACGATTCTCAGCCGCAGCCCACCGACCTCACCAGACATCTTGTATGACTGCTGTCAGCGTGATCATTAAGTCTTTCTGTCTGGGTCTGTTTAAACAAGCTCCTCTGGCAGTCAGTGGCCACACGAAGCTATTTCTCAGCCACGGGATGACTTGCTTCTCTCTGCCGGTCACGGTCACGCCTGGGTCCATTTAATGGGTGGTCAAACATACTTACTGTAAGGTAGAATAAACACCATGAGTCATGTTTTTGTTATCTCCTTTGGCTTGAAAGTGTGCAAAAACTGTATCCACCTGTTTCTGTTATCATCCAAGAGGAATGTAATGTGTTGTTATTGTGTGGTTTAAATTTGGGTTTTGTGCATTCACTCAGAAACTGACTGCCAGTATATGTACTGGTTTAACAAAACTAAGAGTGTTGTGAGGCCACACAGGCCTGATCTCAGTGCTTGACCGAAACATTTTGAGGTCACCAGACCTATTACTATTCAAGAAAGATATAAATCCCTTGTCTGATGTGATGACATTTCACTTAAGCCTAGAAGAAGAAACACTTGGAGGACCACTAGGCGTTATCCTCTTGAAGCTGAACGTGAATTTGTGCCAGTCTACCTAATAATTATAGAGCTCCTTCAAAGAGCATTTTGACCTGCTGGTTGTGCCAGATAGAAGTTTAGTTTCATGGCAAACTTTGCAACGTTTAGACCCTAAATTTAACAAAGCTTGACCCACATGGCCTACACTGAGACTTCTAAGATGTCCTCACAGGTCTAGACAGAGGACATACCTTTCTGTCTGAGTCCAGTTGCAACATGTCATCAAACCCAAGAGCATCAATGTCCTCTCATGACAAAACCATCTGCTATGCTGGTCAAATTCTCTGAATGCTTTGTGTTCTGTGATTTGAGACGTGCTTTAGCAGTGGTGTAGTAGCGGCTGGCGAGGAGGAGTTTATTTTTTTCCCCAACATATACTGGAGAGCCACATTGTCCATTCATTTGATTCTCCGTAAACACTATTAACCACCTTGCCATCAGTGAGGCGGTCTAATATGATCATACTCTTTCAAAAACAACACTGGATACTGTCTCCTAAAGATGATTACCTTTACAGCCTGAAATGAAGCTTTGAGGATAGAGACTGCTGCCACATCTCTTTCTATTTCATCTTTTGCCCAGTGGTAAGCATCCCTCCTCCCAAGCACGCACCCTTTTTTGGCAAACGTGTCAGCCAAAACCCGAGGCCACACAGGGCACACCGTTGTGGCCATCTGAATTTTCTCCAAATCAGGGGAGGTCTGCCTTGTTGACACATGAACTCAAAGTGAGAAAAGAGCCTTTTTTGCCAGACTCACCTAAGGTGGATAAGGAAAAAGAAAGCTTTGACTGGTTTGTGAGACACTGCTGTCTCTGCTGAGTGCTGAAAGATCCATCAGTGTTGGCCTCCCCACCAACATTGTGAACACCATTGAAGTTTCCCAAGTAATAACCTGCATGAACTCCCAATGGGAAATTAGGTGTTGAAATATTGTCTTAAGTCTAGATTCAGGTTATGCCCTTGTCATAACACTCACTACAAGCTAAATAATTTCCTTTGGGTACTGCTGGGATTGCTTACTACTGGGTGATTGCAGTGTCAAATGGTAGCAGCAGCCATATGCTTAAAATGCCCCCCAAAGGGCTTGCGGTTTCCACCCTTCTATTTGTTTCCCCAATGTGAGGAATATGAAGTATGGCCTGTACATGCGTTTGGTGGGCTGTGAACACTCAGAGAGACCTAAGGCTCTGTATGTGACATTTTTAAAGGGATACGAGTTTAAAAGTGCAAAATCTATTACAACCATTAATCACTTCATTCCTATCCAGAGGTGGCAAAAGTACAGACATTCTGCACTTAAGTCGAAAGGGAATTTAAGAAAAAAATGACTGTTGCCTACACTGTAGCTATATGAGGTTTACTGCTCTATGTGGATTTACACACGTCACTTCATCAAGATCTAAGCAGAGTTATCAGGGCCGATTTATGTGCCCTAAACAGTATAAATTTGGCATAAAGGTGGATTTCCATGACTGAATCTAATCAGCATCAACAACTAAAATCCTTATGTAACCTAACACTGACCATGAACACCACAGCTGCTCATTATTGTAAAGCATTACTGTAAACTGTAAACCAACGTGCTGTAAACTAAACGGTTTTAGCCTAGTCAAAACTGCCTAGTATGTTCATGTAATAACACAAAGTTAATACACCAATCAGGCATAACATGGCTATTGACTGGTGAAGTGAGTAACAGCAATTATCTCTTTATCATGGCACCTGTAAGTGGGTGGGATATTAGGGAGCATTTTGTCCTTAAAGTTGGTGTTAGAAATAGGAAAAATGGGCAAATGTGAGGATTTGAGCGAGTTTGAGAAGGACCAAATTGTGATGGCTAGACGACTGGGTCAGAACATCTCCAAAACTGCAGCTCTTGTGGGGTGTTCGTAGTCTGCAGTGGTCAGCATCTATCAAAAGTGGTCCAGGGAAGGAACATTGGTGAACCACCGACAGGGTCATGGGTGGGCAAGGCTCACTGATGCACATGAGGGGCAAAGACTGACCTGTGTGGTCCAATCCAACACAAGAGTTACTGTAGCTCAAATTGTGAAAAAAGTTAATCCTGGTGCATTGCATTGCAATTTGTTGAGTATGGGGCTGCACAGCTGCAAACTAGTCAGGGTGCCTATTATGATTGTTGAGTTCTTTAACAAATTTCCCAGTTTTAAACTAATGGATTTCACATTAAAGTAAGCATGTATATCAGTTACTTTAACTCGACCAAACAGCTTTCAACACAATCAATTCAAGTTGAGAAATTATTCATTCAAGGGAAATTGTATAAATTAAACTAAACCTGTCACACTTTAAACAATATTTACCAGAGTTCAGCACTGAAAATCAAACAAATTCTTACCTACCAGTAGCATCTCCCAACAATCATCCCTGTCACCCACCAAAAGCACCAACAATGGGCACGTGAGCATCAGAACTGTACCACAGAGCAATGGAGGAAGGTGTCCTGGTCGGATAAATCATGTTTTCTTTTACATCACATGGATGGTCGGGTGGATGTGTGCTGCTTACCTGGGGAACACCTGGTACCAGGAGTGTAATGCTTTGGGTAATGTTTTGCTGGGAAACCTTGAGTCCTTGCCATCCACGTGGATGCTTCTTTGACACATACCACCAAAGCACTGTTGCAGACCATATACAACCTTCCATGAAAACATGTTCCCAGATGGCTGTGGACTTTCAACAGGATAATGCATCCTACCATAAAGCAAAAATGGTTCAGGAATGGTTTAAGGAGCACAATGAGCTTTAGATGGTGACTTGGCCTCCAAATTCCCCAGATCTCAATTTAGTCAAGCATCTGTGGGATGTGCTGGACAAACAAGTCCAATCCATGGAGGCCCCACATCGTAACTTACTTAAACTTGACTTAAAGGATCTGTTGCTAACATCTTGGTGTCAGATACCACAGCACACCTTCAGGGGTCTAGTGGAGTCCACCTTTAAAAATAACCTCTCTTCGTCCTCTCCTGTCCTGTCTTTCTTACATCTTTCTCTCTGAGTGCAGTTACCTCACATTCCTTTCTGTCCCTGGTAAATACAGCAGCTGTACCTTTAGCTAGCAGACACACTATGTGCCCAACTGCACAGAGACAATTTGTGTGTTTGCTGATATTTGTTGAGCTGTAAGAAACACTGCATTTGAAATTACCTGAAACTTTAAAAAGAAATTAAATTACGCTGCTCTTCTGTAGCACTAGCTAGATCATAATGATCACTCAGGCCCACTTTAAGCTGAGTATAGTGTTATAAATGATAGATAGACCAATAGGATTTTCTTATGTGTTATTGTTTCCTGGGTTTAAGTAAGACGGACACTTGCTCACGCACTTCAGGGAACTCCGATAATTATTTTCATGCCACATTTGGACTGACTGAGCAATTATCCACTATGCTGGGCTGTAGAATCCCTCCAGCATTGTGCTTGTCATAGAACTTAAGGTCTATTTTCACTTAGGGGAGACTCATCAGACTAGCTTCCTCCTTGGGAGGAAATCCAAAGCACTCTAAATGGTCTAGATAAGCACAACTTGTACACCCTATACACCATAAAAGATAAAAAGAATAATTTATTGAATAAAGGATAAAATACTGCTGACCTGGCCAATAATTTCCCCCACCCCTCCAAAATACAATAATACTCCTAATGAGGATCACCCTATGCTATTCCCAGTGTCCAGGGTCGTAGTTTTCCCAGTTCCTCATATATGTGCTCATTCACACATAATTTTTTAATGGAATATGAAATATGGAAATATGTACAATTGGGGTTTTGGGTGGGTTTTTTTGTTTGTTTGTTTATGTCAGTGCACATTACATAAATAAAAAGTAATAATTAATTTAAAATTACTAAATAAATACTCAAAATCCAGATACCTGAATATTCTACTTCCCACCTCTGTTCCCATCGAAATGGTTTTAAAAGCACAGCTCTGACGGAGTTCTTGAGTTACCATTTCTGTAAAACGATGGACATGTAAACCACCCGCTGACCTTTTCTTCTCTAGAGCTTATATCTCCAGTGCAGACAAAGTGAAGGCTTTATACCTGAAAAGAAAAAGGCTGCCTATTCTCCTCAACTTAGCTCACGCTGTACAGTAAGTGCAGCACTGACAGTGAACAGAGAACAGCAGGTTATATGACACTAATAGCAAAAGTCCCAACAATAAAAGGTCTCAATGATACCTGAAGCATTTTGCAAGAAGATATAGGTAATCACAGTTAAAGCAGGCAGACTTCCTGGCATGTGCAACATCTCAGACAGAATAAGCATAATGAGGCTGGCATTGTTCTCAACAGCATCTCCATTCTGTGAGAGCATTTGGTTGGCAGTGCCAGCCTGTGAGAGAACGCAGTTCTGCTGTACAATTTGTCTTAACCAGGCATGCATGACGGGCCCCTGAGAGCTCTGTAAATGAATCCTTGTGTCTTGACTTTAAAAAGCAAGGGTAAAAGCATTCAGCTGTAGAGGCCAAAATAAAATTAACAAAAGGGCAGGTATGACCATTGGACAGATACACAATAGATATACAGTACAATATCCGGCAAAACAGAGCCCTTTGGAAAACAAATTATGGCTGCATTCCACAGTGCCTAATCTTGTTCATTTCAACACTGAAAGTCTTTCTTCGCAGTCAGCCACCGGCAAAACGTCATGTCATACTTTCAACAGATCAAGCTTAACAAATTTAGCTACTCCAAACTGTGCAGGCTGATGAATGAGAATTTTGGGGGGGCTTAACAGACCCTAACACGGACTTCTTGAACCAAGTGACATGTCCCATTGCTGCACACCAACAGCAGCCAATTTGCTAGCATACCGCTGTTGTCATAGCTATCAAGACCCCTCAAGTATTGAGACTCAGATTTAATGAGTTGAATCTCTCCCCCCCTAGTGCAAAGCTTGCCCTTCCTGTAGACCGAGTCTCAGGTTGGCTTGCTGGAGCGTCTGAGAACATCAGAATTGACCATATTTTCAAGTTATTTGTTACCCAGCCGGTTTGCTTATTTAGCTGCATCCATCAACTAATTTGATACCTGCAAATTAGAGCAGTATACAAATGTTTTTTTTTTTTAAAGTCATTCACCATAATTGGAGCACAGCCATCTTGGAATGTCTGTTAGGATATTTACCCACAATGCACAACTTGAAGCCTAAATGTGTTTGTCACAAAAACATTTACTAAAGCACAAATTGCATAAATTCTCTGAAAATGCAGAGAAACTAGGTAACGCAGGGAATGCAGACTATTTGCCATCTTGAGCCAGGAAAAACCTCAACATGGTAACACCTGAGCAGCATCTGTCATATCACGCTGTACGGGGCAATTTACAGTGCATGGTGTTTAAGGTAATCAATGTGGTTTCTTATGGGTGGCATTGTGGTGCAGTGGTTAGCACTGTTGCCTCATAGCAAGTAGATTCTTGGTTTGAACCTCCTGGTCAGCTGGGGACTTAGGCCTTAAATTAGTCATAGGTATATATGTGACTGCCTGTGGTACCTGTTTGTCTGTGTTGGCTCTGACTGCCGACCTGTCCTCGATACTCTCCGTCTCTCGCCCTACGTTAGATGGGACAGCCTCCCTGTGGCCCTGAGTTGGATAAGCAGTTAAGAGAATGGATGGATGTGTGACTTTGTTATGTGAATGTGATTCACACACCTTGCAGCGACACTGCTCCAAACGTTATTTCAACCCAGGCAACCAGCTTTTCATGACTTCAGAAATACTGCTTTCATCAAATGCCCACTCCTATGTGTTTTGGTTTACATTTTTCTTTTGGAGAAAAAGTGCTTTATATTTTCTCTCCCTCACTTTGTGAAACTAGACAAACAGAACTGTTTAAGGATGGTTGCTATCTTGTTTACTGTAGATTTACTGTGGCAATAGACAGTTCACATGTCCTGTTTCTCTTGACTCTGTGTTGTGAAGCCTTGTAAGTTATTGTGGTGTTTATGTTAAGAGTGGAATTATGATAAGAATGTGCCGAGATGAGCCAGGGCAGACTGCGCTGGCTGTTGCCTCGGTGGTGGTCTGAGGCTGCTTAATAGTGCCACTTTGGTTCTGGAGGAGCGCTGAGCCTCTGGATTGATGAAATACCGCCAAGATCCAGCGTCTGAAGCCTGAATTCATTACACATGTCCCCGGTCGTCTCCCTGTGATCACATGCCGGCCCTTGATCATCCGTGGAGAGAAATACCACACAGAAACCCTCCTCTGTCTCCTGGGGAAGTTTGTTGTTGAGAGTGAGAGCTACTAGAGTCTCTGAAAATAGATAAATAATGTTGGTAAGCCACAGAATTTAACTGAACCGAAGGTCTTCTAAAAAGGCTTCACAGCTTTTTGCTTTACAAAAAGAGACATCTGGTTCCCAACATGTGGTCCAAAGAGAGTTCATTATTTGCAGGATTTACTCAGCAATTTTTATTTTTATTTTTTTTTTTGGGGGGGGGGGGGGGGTGGTGTGGGAGGT
>VUQJ01015845.1:34417-48875 GCA_015108635.1 Andinoacara biseriatus | reverse complement strand
TTATTTTAAGAAAAAATTTTTTTTTTTTTAAATATTGTTTTATATATATATATATATATATAAAAACACATTCACCAATCTACATAAGTCATTCAAGCTAAAGTAAAAGTAAAAGGATGAGCTCTTTAGCCTGAGCAAATCGGTTATGATTGGAATTTCACAGCCAAATATGATCACTGTTCACTGATCCTGAAAGAGGATGAGCGGTAACACACGTTCACACTCCCATCTTGTGGCTAAAAAGGGCACCAGCAGGCATTTCAAGGACGTGGGACCACAGCATCCTATTAGTACGAAAAACATTTTTTTTAATCGTACACAGTGGGAACAGTGATACCCAAAGGAAACCTATTAGCCATTAGAAACAAATACAAAAACAAGCTATCAAGTCTGTAGCTCAGCGGTGGAAAATGGGATTGAGTACAGACATGATAAGCTTACATTTGTTTCATTGGTCTGTGCAGTGGGAGCTCAGCCTACCATGAGTCATTCTGTCTAAACCCAATCTTCATCTTTCCAGCTATGTTGGGATTTAAAATAACATTGAGATAGAAATCTGGTGGATGTCAAACTGAGAACAATACAGCCTCCTTAAACTGTCCCAATAAGATTTTCCCTGTTCGTCAAGTCTTTCCTTTCATCATCTGATGGGCTAAATCCAGGCAGTAAGACAAATTAAAGGAGCCAGTGCATGGAACATATCACCATCTCCTGACACTGGACATTATTTCGAATGACAGCTGTTATTGAGGCCTGCTGAACCATAAGCTGTTCTTGGTGAACAAAGACAGTCTTGATTGGGGCCTTAGCATCTTCCCTGGACCCGCTGTTCTCATCCTGTCGGAATGCTGACTGAGAACCTTTGTGGTCGGCCCTGTTTCAATCACCTTTCGCCCATTAGGTTTTGAGGTTGGAAAGAGAGAGGAACAGAGAAGTACAGTTAGACCAGAGCACAACAGAAAGTGAGGAAGAAAAGCAGGGCCCAGCTGCTGGGTGGACTTGGATTCTGAACAACACCACAGAACAAAACACATATTTAGGTATAGAAGAGGGGGGACAGGAGCTGCGTTTCTAGTTATGTAATGCAGGGAGCTGGTTCTTGATATCAGGTTCTTATGTCGGGATGCAGCGCCAAGAAAAAGAGACTACTGTTAGCAGCTCCTTAATAAAGACCAGGCAGTAGTCCTATTACACATGGCAAAGCCAAGCAAGTGAGAACTTTCCCCATATAGAAGCGGCAAGTAAATATTATGGTGCAGGATCAGACACCCCTGAAAGTTTCAAAATGCAAGACACACACAGCTAACTCCAGCAGATGTTCTTGGAATTCAGGGATCCATTTGCTGCTGATCCTCAAGATAAAAACCATATGAAGTCTTGCTTTCATTTTAACAAATACATTTGTAATTTAATGTGCTGAAAACAATTAAATAGCATACTGCAATATGTTTTTTGTTTTTTTTTATCAGTTTCAAGTTATTAAAACACTTGATTTTGTTTATTTTATGAGGTAGAATTATGGACTTGTAATTATCAAGCTAATAGGGGCAAGGCCACACAAATGACATGTAGAGTCATGTAGAATTGCATTATAGGCTGCTGAGTAATTTTCATCATCAGCTAATCTGCAAATTACTTCATTATGTATGGATGTTGTCTAAAAATGTCACTGAATATCAACAATACAATTTCTTTAATCCAAGGTGACTCCATCAGACTGCTTGGTCTCCCCGACTCGCCCTCAAAAGCCTTTAATATATATATATATATATATAAAAAAATCTGGGCTCTGTTTAGAAATAATGAAATATGTAATTTTAATATAAGATTTAACATTTAACTAAGTTCTTTTTATCCAGCTAGTTTCCGAGACTCAAATAGCGCATTTGGTGGTGATGAGTGAAAATACAGACAGTTCCCACCACCACAGGCCATCTCTGGAAACTGAAAAACAGATATTAAGCTGATGATTCCCAGTTAGATAAATGTTAGTTTTGGACAATGTTGTCTTGTTTAGAAGTTAGTGGCTCCCAATGCTGCTCCAGACTTTGGAGACAAAAATAGCTCCCATCTGTTCCAACGGTACAGTGAAGAGTTTTCAGGACGTACGAAGTGTGTTCTCTATCCTGTGGAAGAAAAACTGCAGCTGACAGGGCCAGCCTTGAAATATGGCATGCAATGCTGTTTTTGTCCAAAACCCATTAATTACACTTCTGGCTCTGTGAGCAGAATGCGGTGCAAATGTAAAGAAAAAGAAAAACAGACCTGAAAGCAGATTACAGACAGCAGACAGACAGACTTTGTGAGAACGAAAGCTTGTTGCAGTGAATTCACTGAAGGATCAGCGACAGCAGAGAGATTCACTTGAATATCACCTACTATGTAGATTCGTGGTTGCCTGGACATGTCATGTAGGGCACGTAGGCGGCTATGGACTGGATCTGCCTCATGAACTCGTCTCCAATCCTGGCATTGTCCTGGAACAGCGTCATCCAGCCATTAAACATGATGTCAAAGATTTTCCTGTTAGACAGTGTTTCATTTTCATACATTCAGTCCATTTTCCAGACAGCTTCAGGAACGTATCATAAGGCTAGCAAACAAACCTCAATGAAACCAGAAGATTTTGTCTTAGATATCCTAATACTGGCTTTAAAAACACACTGCGGTTCATTTCTCTTCTGATGGCTTTTACCTGCCGCAGCCATTAACAACGTTTCGGGCTAAATTCCCTTTTTCTGTTTTTCTATTTATAATATCAGCAAAGTCACAGGTTGTGCTTGCACATTCCAGCTGAAAACACAGCTCAGATGAATTATGGTGATTAATTTTTGCAGCAGTCTTATGATTAAAATTCTCTCCATATTACAAAAGAGCATTAATAATGCACAGTTATTTAAAGGAAAACTATATTAGCATCCAAGACAAGGTTATGTCCCCTAATATCAAAGACGACAGCTGTGAGGATTTCATATGAGCAAATATATTATTGGGACTGAGGATTTGTGGTTTTGAATAGCACTACTTTTATTCATGAAATACTTGGGCGACACAACGCGTACTCTCGTCTTTCACCGCAGGCTTAAAGCATTTCACAGTATTGCTAATCATTAGCTGAACGTCCTGACCACAGGCGAGAGCTTTCATATGGCCTGAGAATAAAGAGTAGTATGCTTTGGGAAGGGAAGGCAAAGTGGCTTATCGCGTCTGTCTTATTGGAATTAGCAATATATCAGAGTGATTTTTAGAGTATAGGGTACTGATGAAGGACATTTGCTGTCAGTGATCTTAATTGGAACTGGGTATAAAGATAGAAGGGTAAATTACCTCGTGCATATCATAGGCAAAGTCCCCTGTAAAACAAGCAGAAAAAGTATCTATGAATTAGAATCTTTTAGATGATTTTTTAAGTCCTTTACTGCCTCCCAGCATGGTGTAAAAACAAGATGTGGATCTTTGTGCAGATTAAGTTTCCCCAAAGAGTTATAGTATCTAATCAGCTTCATTTGATTCATCTGACATCATCAGATTTCATTTTAAGAGCACTGAACCTAAAGGAATATCTTGAAATTTTGCAGTTTCTTTCCTAGCGTTAGATGTAAAGAAGCTAAACATGAGGAGGCTTAAACCACAAGGCAGTTAGAAACTGGGAGACAACTAGTCTGGCTGTGCCTATCATCAAAACCCCAAAATGTATAAATGACAGTTTATAGTTCCACAGGGGATTACATCACTTTGCTTTTCCTTGCTTTCTGTCTTTATGTGGAGCTAAACTAAACAGTTGCTCTCTATTTTCATATTCACTGCACAGACATGCTCACTGCACCAGTCTTCACAAGTACTGCTCCAACAGTTTGGTGATTTAGATATTTAACAACAGCAAACATGTGAAACAATGACAGAATTATGCTTAAAATATAAATAAACCATTTTACAGTAAGTTACACAGTAAAAAGTGTTAGCGCAGGAAGCTGAAGTCAGGAACATCACTGCCTCCTTTAGGACTTTCTTTAAATGCACTATTGCGAAAGTGCTATCACAATTGACTTTATATCTCATTTTACTACACTTATGACTTGAGATGCAATAAAAAATAAGGCCAAATGGTTTGGATCATTTCCTGCAGAGGCCTCTGTACTGGTTTGGCTGTTTCACAGTAATGAGACCACTAATGTGACAAAAAATGAACTTATTAATAACCCCCTCAGCAAGCTGTGCTGCTGTGCCTTCCTGAACCTGCTTTTTGGGCCAGCAGGAGAGGTAGTAGTTCACTTGGTGTTTTAATTAAAAAGTGACAAAAATAAAAGAAAAACGATATTTTTTTTTTAAAAAGAAAAAATTGAGACAGAGATCAAAAGCTGGAGAGCCCATGAATCAGAATTTAGGAGGTTTTTTTGGCTTAAAGATCTATATTCTGCAATATCATCTGTGAAGTGAATAGCAGGCAAGTGATCAGAATCCATCCCATATTGCTCAAAGTAAATATTGCAAATGACAAATGTGTATTATTATGGTAATTACAGTAATTACCGTAATGATACATTGCCTCATCATTAGACATTTCTGTTGGATGTCAGCAACCTTAATTGATTTGATTTATGTTAATACAATCTGTTGTACTTTAAGCAGTGCCTAATATCTGTGGATGACTAATGCCTTAAGCTCCAGTTTATAAAACGTAATGCCTCTTTTACAGTGCTGAATAGTAAAATAGCTATTAGGGTAGAGGTTACCTATGTGTAGGATGACATCGTACATGCCGAGCTGCGTGTCCTTTTGCAGTCGAGCCAGAGACTGAGGGTTCTCATTGCCCAGGTCACCATAAAAAGCAAACCTGGGGCTGAAACTAGTGCTGTCGTTCAGAGCAGTGAAGAAGAACATGTCGCTCCAGCCTTCATCACTGCCACAGTGGTAGACTAAAAAAAAAGTTTAAAAGTTAAGTGTTTACACAGTGAGATGGTGTGAGAAGCCAAAAGCTAATGTCAGCTATACCAACATTCCACCTACCATAGGAAGCAGCAGGCTTGAGGCCTATGAGTGTGACCCTGTGGATGAACAGCTTCCTCTTTTCCTTTCCTGAGTCAACAAATAGAGTTGTGTCACCTCTGGCGCTCAGCTCAAAGAGCTGAGCCCCCTGAAGGCTGTACTCCACCTCGCTCTCTGTCTTATTGAAGGTTGTCCAGGTCACTACCATAGAGCCTGGCACTCCTAAAGAAGAAAAACCCAGTTACTGGAAATGTGATGCAGATTGATCTGACAGAGATACTGGATTCACTTACTGGTGCATTTAGTAAAGCCAAACGATGCTTATGTGAAAAAGCTGACTTTACAAGAGCGATACTTTTGATCTTGCTGCTGGCAAGATATAGCATTAGGAAGGCAGCTTGAGCTGGGCAGGTGCTTATTGCATAAAGACATCAGTTCATTAAATGACTACCAGATGTTTCACCTTAATAAGGAAAAAACAAAACAACATTTTTGCTGCATCAGATATAGGTATGGAAATGTAGGTAATTACAAGGAGTGTTGCCAGTCATGGAATGCTGCTGTGAGCAAACAGTTATGTCAAACAGCATATTGAGCAATTTGTACGACAGATCTGTAAATCTGCGAGTAATGTGTATTTCTAATGGAAAAATAGTATTCCTAAATGAAAAAACACATGAGTCACGTGGAAACAGTTCAAACACTTACCTCCATAGGAGAGGTGCACCTGTTCTGGCTGGGTCCAAATAGGAGGAACACCGAGCACCAGCAAGGGTGCAACAAATAGCAAAGCACAGGCAGCATGAACAGGCAACATGTTAACACTGGAGTGCAGGTACAAAAGCCTGATTAAAGAAGCCACACACACACACACACACACACACACATTATAAATCACATGATCTCCAACTTCTCATAACAAAAATCACATGACACCAAGGGCACTGGTATAAAAAAATGTGGAAAATATACTCTGCCTTTTTTAAGAATTCCAATAAATGACCTGACCTCGGTGTAAGTTCACACAGTGCTGGCTGGCTAGGATAAACAAACTCACATACTGTGTTTTGGTCACTGTTGAGGAAGTCCAAATCAGTTAACCTCTAGTAACCCAAATGATGAAACTGCAGAACCAAAAACAGCAGTGTCAGCTACAAGTTTGGAAATAGATTATGTGACAATAAAAGCAGATGGTGTTGTTTTTCATTTTGCATCAAGGCAGTACTGCAGTGAAAGACAGAAGAGATAAGCTCACAAGCCATGGCTTGTCTGAGATCAATAAAATGCAAAGGCAAGCAGTTGATATGCTTGACTGACCAGGACAAAGACACTACCAGTGTAATAGCCCATGAAGACAAAATCTTGCAAAGTTTTAATCGTGTCAAAACTCTCCTATCCCAGCTGATCTAATGTATCATTTTTATTAACTGTCAGTCAGGCTAAAGTATCTGTGAGATAGAAGTGTTTGGTTTTTGGAACGTGCTTCATCACTATGTCAACAACCGATAGAGGGTGCACAGTCCAACAGCTGAATCATGAATAGAGTGCTTTATTCTCTAATGATGGGCGGCGGTATCTACCACTGGCTAACTGTCAATTGCCTAGAAGGATCAAAACTGTCCTATCACTGTTTAGAGAAGGAGAGCAAGGTGAGTATACTATGTATACCATTTATGACAGGTTTATTTGTTTCAGTTTAAATGCTTTGACGTGTTTTCACCTATATTTCCTCGACCGCTGGTTGTAACTCACAGACTTCTAATTAACAGCCTTTCTGCCTTGTTTGCTGCTGGCTACCTAGCTTAATTACATGTTAACGACAACTAAAAGCTAATACTGTACGTTACGTGCAATAGAAAGCAATTCATTTTGCCTGTGGACGAAACTTACATTTTAGCTAAAGGTAGTGAATGGTTGTCTCCAAAAGCACAAACGACTTCTGTCCTGAATAATTACATAAATACTGAAATAAGAATTTCAAAGAGTTACAGCTTAGCTAAGCTCAACCAGCTGTTTGGCTGGAAAGCCCTTCCTGTCTACGTCATCGTGCAGAACGACAACACTGCCCAAGAGGATTATGGGAGGTGATGTTTTAATGTGTTTAGAGTAATTAAATTCAGCACAAAACGTATGGAAATAAAAATAAACAGGCTTTCCAACAATATAAGATTTATTGCTAAGAAGCATCGTTACAACAAAGAAGCAATAAACCAAACACAAATGTCCTTACTTTTTGTGTTAAGTTTATTACTATCTCACTGTGTTTACAGTGGTGTGTGTACATTTGTAACCCTTATGTTGTGGGGACTGTTTACATCTTCCACAATGTGGATGCCTTACCTATGGACAGAAACCTAAGCTTCCTACACACTAATCCTCTAAAATCCTGTGATATATATATATTTTTAATTACCATCTTGTCTGCAGGGACAACTTAAAAAATCAGGACAAATAAAAGAAATCCATTACCTTGATCCTGAAAATCATTCAGCTTTATGTTGAAGGCCCTAAGGTTCACATAAGTTAGGTATGCATAAATTTGATTCAAAATGACCTTTCTTTTTTCTTTTTTCTTTTTTTAGAGAGAGAGTGATAATGGACTCACACACTGAAGATGCTGAGAGCCAAAGTGTTGAGTATCTCTTCCACTGTGAAACACCACAGTACATAGTGAGCTATCCCAAAGGGAGAAACACAAAACAAGTGAGCTGAATTGCTCATTCTGATACGCAAATCTATTTCTTTTTCCTGGAACTTATTATGCTGCTAATTGTGTTATGTATCACCATGGTTTTGTGTTTTTATGTGCAGGTGGATGAAGACGCAAATGAAGAGTTCAACAAAAAGAGGTATTTCCTGCCTGTTTTACATTTATTTCAGCCATTTGTTTTTTTGTTTCGAGCTACATTTAGAATTTTCTCCCTTCCAGATACCCGGTTAGTCGCTCTTCCAACAACCCAGGCAGAGTGAAGCGGGTAGTGTCATGTAAAAGGAAGACTCATCATTTGACTGTGGCTCGGAGGAAGCAGCTTGGGTCCGGGAGGACTTGCGATGCTGGAAACAAAGAAAACGAGACGAAAGTCTCACAGGACGCACAGCAGGATATTTTCAATATGGACTCTTGCGAGTTCCCACTTCATGTCACTAATAACCACAGGACTGGTAGAAGTGAATCTGAAGAGGCTGACTACTGTGCACTGACTGAGGTCAGTGAGGCTTATTCATGTCTGCGTTGTTAAAAATTCCTTTATTTGTACCTGAATCCAATTATGTTTTCCAGCTCACAAGGGATCATCACACAATGACTGATGTGCTTTTTGGAAGAAATCTAAGACTGAAAGTGGCTTTAACGCTGTGGCAGAGAAATGTTGGAGAGCTGTTGACATACTTTCTGAGGTGTGTACCCTGTAGCTGGTTTCGAACATGTGCCATTGTTTGTTTGCTAGAATTTCCAAAGTATGGTTACATAATTTTCGTTGTACAGAATCCAAGACAGTGGGGTGTTTGTTGACTTTCTCCCCCTCATAAGCAAATGGTGAGCACCGAGATTTGCAGCAACCTTAGTAAAGCTGGCAACAAGCAGAGTAAATTATATTTTCAAATTTTCTCTGCAGCATTGATGAGGATTCTCCAAAGATAACTATCGGCTGTTGTGTTGACCTTTTTCCTTTAGTTAGCAAAATCCTCAAGAGTCCATATGAAGAGTGAGTAATCCTGTTGACTGAAACACTTTGCACGTGCATATTAACAGACCCTATGTTTAGCAGCAGGATAATTGCTTTTTATTTTGTTTTGTTTTCACAGGCATCTTATTGTTGGCTTAAAGTGGATACATTCAGTTTTAAAAAACTGGTGGGAGGATCTGAAAGCAAGCCGTTTCAGTGGATCAACAAAACCTCTGTTTGATGAGTAAGTTTTATATATTTCACATGGGAAAATCCAAGCAAGTCCAAGCTTTCGAAGCAATAAATAGTCATGAGATTTAACGTTCACGTTCCACAGTTCTACGATTTGTTTCTTTGTCGCAGAAACTTTCAAGTTTTTAATCAGCAGTTATGGGAGTTGTGGCAACAGGAAGCTTTCTTGAAGTCTGTTCCAGGACCTGCAGGAGACATGGCAAAGGTCAGTGTAAAAATTCAGTTTTTAGTAAACATTTAGTAAACATTTTCTTTACACACTCTTTACAAAAACAGCCTTGTTTTATGTGCATCTTTTTGCCCCTTAGGCCATCAATTACTTCCTTTCGCAACTCGCTTGACAGCACTGAAGATCCAGAACGCATTGTTGAAGTCTTATTCATACATGTGGCTGCCATTGTTTGCAGTGAGTGGTTCTTACTGTGGGGCTGGATGTATTTGCAGAGCAACATAAGCATTAATTAAAGAACTGAGCAATGTGTACAACAGCGATGCAATGGTGTGACAAGGCTGATTTGCACAACTGTCTCTTTTGTGGCAAAGTATGATTTTGTAAATAATTGTCCAGCTTTTCATAGAACTTGAAGGTTTTTATTACTGTAAGAATAAATGGTTTCTGTTCTGTGCATCTGTTCTCAAGTCAATGATTAATACATTTTGTAATTTGTGATTGATATTGTAATAATATGTTACAAAAATCTACTACTTCCTTTCTGTGAGGAGAAAGGGTGCTAATATTTCTGTTTTATAGATGTAAATGCAATGATTACATCTTGTATAAAACTGTATAAACAAATCCTTAAATGAGTTAAATGAATTTTGAATTGAGCTGTCAGATTACAAGCAACACTCTCTGACATACCTCGCTATGGGCAAGGGAAAGTCTCAAGGGGAAAGTCTTCAGCGAGTAACGAGGATCTAAACTACCAACAACAAGTAGCAGAACACAGCAACAAATCTGGGAAGTAGGCATGTCTTAAAGTAAGGGCAGACACCAGTTCTGATCAGGGGTTTTCACACTCCAATTAACACACAAAAACACTCAATAGGAGGAGGAGTGAAATGAACAAAGGCCAAAGCTGAACCTTTACAGTTCAGTCTTAGCTGGACTTTGACCTCATTCACTGTTGAAGTGATCTAAGTAAGGCAGAGATATGTGTTTGAATATAGGATTTATCTCACTTCACACAGATAAGTCGAGGATTGGTGTCTATCATTTTAAGATGAACCTGAGGATAAAGTCCAACTCTAACTGGGCACAGGCACGGCAATACAGTGAACTTTCAATCTGAACTCAGCTGCTGGCTGTTGGATTTGTGTTCTGCTGCTTTTTATATGCTCAGAGGAGACAAATACAGGGCGGGAGAGGATTTCTGCACTGTGTTTAGAGACTTAATGTAAGCACCTTGATTCTGTATTTGTATATTTGTTGAGGGTACTTAATTAACTTCATTAAATTTTGTATTAGTCTTACATCAGTTTACTTGTATCACTAAAAAGAGCTGTTGGTTTGAACACAGAAGAAAGTGAAGGATGAAGTGTTTGAGATGTCTGTTGCCAACAGCAGCTTTGCTGCTGCTTAATGTGACTGGACTTCTCATGGAGCATCTCCAAGCTGAGAACCTCAGTCTCCTTTCCCCTGATGAGCACAAATTGGTCCTGAACCGTGGAATGAGAGGTATTTATTTATGCAGACTTTCACTTTCAATTTGTTCTTTGTCTGTTTCAGTTGTGGATTTGGCATTGCTGAAGAAAAAAACTGCACTCAAGTTGGGAGAATTTTTAAAACATTGGTGTGGAAAGTCATTTGATTGTTTTTAAATACTGAAAACCTTCATCACAGATTATCTGTGAAGAATCCTCTTATAGATGTGAGAGTCAGCTGTAGATCCAAAGTGCTTCGTGATTCACTAAATAAGCATTAGGTCGTCTGAGGTTATTTGTGTGTCGTTAAAAGCTAATTTGTTCGAAAAACAGCTGTAAGATTTTGGCAGTTGATCAAGGTTTTATGTGTTTACATGGGAAATATTGAGAAACTGTGTTGTTGTGCTGCTGCCATCAGTACTATCTACAGTGGTGCTTAAAAGTTTTTTTCATTTCTCCATAAATATCAGGGTTTGAAGGGTAGGGTTAGAAGCAAATTCAACCTGCAGCTATTTTCTAGTTTTTGGTTTTTCAATAAATATGACACTTTTGAGTGATGCCACTCTGAATTTTAAGAAGAAAGACTTACAAGAGAGACATGTGAGGAGATGAATCATGACAAAAACAAAGGAGATTTCTGTGAACATCAGGAAAAATGGTGTTGATGCTCACTGGGCTGGAGCAAGGCAACAGAAACATCTTTTATGTGGTTTGACTGCGTCAGTCCACACTCAGGAAAACAGGATTGTAAACCTTCTGTGTCCTTTCCCTTGTCTCAGCTGCTGTCCTGTTTTTTTTTTTTTTTCAGAATAAAAAATAACTAAAAAAATAAAAAGAAATTTGGTTATTACCCTGTTCAAGAAAAGATGACCAAGAGAGATTATTCCAAGAGGGTAATTTCTCTTTCTCTTTCACATTAATATTAATGTTCTCAAGTACAGCATCAAGAAAACACTGAACAGGAGCAGTGTGCATAGCGGGACTCCAAGTGGAAAGCCATTGCTGTCCAGAAAACCACAGATGCCCATCTATAGTTTTCTATAGATTCTAGAAGGGTATTGTTAAAACTGTATTTTTGTGGATGAATGTGATTAAAATTTTAATTTAAATCTGAGAGATTATCTTTGGAGAAAACAATACAAAACACCATAAAAACATTTTCCCAATGCATGGTGGAGGGAGCATCATGGTTTGGGTCTATTTTGGTGAGTTTGGGCTAAACAAGCAAATTCTAAAGGAGGTCAATCTGTGAACTGCATGTAAAGAGAAAGTAGGTCATGGCAAGGAGAACTCGTCACACAAGTTGTTTTTACTAAAGACGAAAAGAGAAGATAAGAGATAATGCTTTGAAATGTCCAAAGTCAAAGTTCTGACCTTTGTGCTGCAGAAGAACCGGAGGTAAGCAGGTAATTCAAGGAAACCCACCACCATCTCAGAAGTTTATTTCTTTTGTTCTGTACAAAGGACTAAACTTGCTCTGAGCTGACATGCAAGCCTAATCAACATTTAGTTGCAGTTAATGCTGCACAACCCCAGAAGTTAAGATATTTGGTCCCTCAGATATATAAATGGATTATTTCCCTCAATAACTGGATTTTTTTTACTGACTTTTAGAATTTGTGTTAAAATGTGATAATGCTTTGGGTAGAAATATAGAAAAAAGCACAAGGTAAGCACATTTTCACACACTACTATAATTCCTAACCTGTATTGCTGGTTACCACAGTGCAACTTTTGACTCTACAACTTAAACATAATCAAATTTTACATGAGGTGGGTTTAAATAAGTTGCTTGGCAATTTTGAAAACAGATTTTTTTTTCTTTCTCTTTGCTAGACGTTAATGTTAGCAAACTGGTTAGCTTAGCTTAATGCAGAAACTGGGAAAGCAAGCTTCCCTTTTGAAGGTTTCAGAAGTGATGTAATAATTTGTACTAAGTGAAGAAAAGACAATTATAATGTGTTAATTATTAAAGATGCTGGTGATTCTTGGCAATAGAGTCATTCTAATCACCCATTATTTGATGTGATTTGACTGATGTTTATTGCTCAACAGTGCTGCCCAGAGACTGCTATGAAATGCTGATGGCCTCTTCAGGCCAGGCCAGAGACGGTGTGTACCTGATCCAACCAGGGGGCTCCCCCATCGTGGCCTACTGTGTAATGCAGGAGGGAGGCTGGACTGTGGTGCAGCATATTACTGTCAATAGCAGTGTGAACTTTGACCGCACTTGGGCTGAATATAAGAAAGGCTTTGGGCATATCACTGGAGATCATTGGCTTGGGAATGAATATCTTCATCTGCTCACTCGTGGTCCTGCGCGCTACAAACTAGGAGTAAAACTTGTGGACCGAGATGCCATCACCAAGATGGGAGAGTATGATCCATTCCTGGTGGAGGATGAATCATCAGCATATAGACTGAGGCTGGGGCTGTTTGAGGGCACAGCCATAGACGCTATGACCTTGGATACAGAGAACTATCTGCACGACAATCAGAAATTCACCACTAAAGACAGAGACAATGATAACTACTTCCAAAATTGTGCCAAACTGGAGTTTCAAGGGGTGCCAGGAGGAGGTTGGTGGTACGATGCCTGTGCTGGTGCCAACCTAAATCGCAGGAATGTCATCTACTGGCAGAAAGACTGCAACAAGGAGCGGCTATGCAAGTATGCATGGATGATGGTGAGACCTTCTGACACAGTTAAACTGATTCAGAGTGGAAACTGCAAGAAGGATGAGCTATGAAGACATTTTCTCAGGATTTGTGCCAGATTTAAGTTTTAGTTTTACTACAGTGATTATATCAGTAATTTTCCTGTAATAACTATTGGACCGTCCATTGACCACATTTTATTCAGAAATGCATGGACATGACCACAAAATACTGAAAAGAAACAAAAAATTATCACAAACCTGAAACACAGTAAAAAGTTGCAGTACAGATTTAGCTCTAGCTTTGTTTCCATCATACACCAAGTCACTATATTCTGCTCAAAAATTTAAAGGAACACTTTTTAATCAGAGCATAGCGTCAATCAAACCTCTGGGATATTGATATGGTCAGTTAAGTAGCAGAGGGGGGTTATTAATCAGTTTCAACTGCTTTGGTATTAATGACATTAAAACAGGTTCACTAGAGGGGCAACAATGACACAACCCCTAAAACAGGAATGATTTTACAGGTGGAGGCCACTGACATTTTTTCCCTTCCTCATCTTTTCTGACTGATTTTTCACTAGTTTTGCATTTGGCTACGGTCAGTGTCACTACTGGTAGCATGAGGCGATAGCTGCACCCTACAGAGGTTGCAAAGGCAGTGCACCTCCTTCAGGAAGGCTCATTAATACATGCCATTGCCAGAAGCTTTGCTGTGTCTCCCAGCACAGTCTTAAGAGCGTGGAGGAGATTCCAGGGCTGTAGAAAGTCCTTAACCCATCAGCAGGACCGGTATCTGCTCCTTTGTGCAAGGAGGAACAAGATGAGCACTGAAAGAGCTACAAAATTACCTCCAGCAGCCACTGGTGTGAATATCACTGCCCAAACATCCAGAAACACTGTTCAGCATGAGCGGTTTGGTGGTGGATTTGTCCTGGTATGGGAAGGCATATCCATGGAGGGACACACAGACCTCTACAGGCTAGGCCATGGCACCCTGACTGCCATTTGGTATCAAGATGAAATCCTTGGACCCTTTCTCAAACCTTATGCTGGTGTAGTGGGTCCTGGGTCCCTCCTGGTGCATGACGATACCTGGCCTCATGTGGTGAGAGTATGCAGGCAGTTTATGGAGGATTGATAATACTGATCCAATAGAACACCTCTGGGACATTACGGAACCCTCCCAAAGGGATTACTAAAGTTAATCTATCAGCCTTAATACACTGCATATGTCACTTTACTGTCAAT
>VUQJ01015845.1:5338-15423 GCA_015108635.1 Andinoacara biseriatus | reverse complement strand
TATCTGCTTGAACAGAGCCTGCATTTTCTCACATTCTTAGAAATTAGTCTGTAATGTTGTTTCACACCTTCTGGTTTTTATCTCTTCTCTACTTTTGGATATCTCTTTGTTGTTTTGTTTTGTGATTTATTTGAATTGACTATTGTAATCACCTCATTTTCCTTGAGTTTAACAAAATCCTCTATCTGCCTGTATCTAGTAAAAGAACTGTTTGACATACTCTCATTTGCATTCTTGACAGAAGTGATTTAAAATCTCTTGATCAAGTGATTTAAAATCTCTTGATCAATGGTCTCCACTAGACCCCTGAAGGTTTGCTGTGGTGTCAAGATGTTAACCGTTTCTTTAAGTCCTGTACGTTGCAGAGGTGGAGCCTTGGACGTGTTTGTCCAGCACATCTCACAGGTGCTTGACTGGATTGAGAACTGGGGGATGTTGAGGCCAAGTCAGCACCTCAAACTTGTTATGCTCTTCAAACCATTCCTGAAACATTTTTTCCTTTGTGGCAGGACTCATTATCCTGCTGAAAGAGGCCACAGACATCATTGAACATCATTTCCATGATGTTTGTGTACATATACTAAGCAGTGCTTAGATAGGTGGTACGTGTCAAACCTTTGACAATCTCTCTGAGAGTGAATGCAGTCAGTCCGAGTCAGACTGCAACTGTTTGCAGAATGGTTGCCTCCTATCAGGCAATCTATGCAATCTCCTCGTGATCAAACGTGGCCATGAGTGTGCAACACCCTGAAGCTCTGGGCAATCATTTAGTCACCACAAGTTGCAATCGATCATAGAATGGGAAATTATTAAATAGAATCACCAGGTAGCCACAGCTTTTTTAATTAATTAATTTTTTTAGATTGAAGGAAGTTGCAATCCTATTTTTTCCTCGTGTGACTGAGCCATGAACTCGCTCTGAATTAGGATGGAGCTTTGCCAGGTAAGTGTGTCCAGAGTTGGAGGGTTTTTCGGTTGAGCCGATTTAATGTAAGTTTCGTTGGCTAATGTTATCTCAGGCTAGTGGTGCATGAGATGAGCCCTCTCCATAATACTCCCAGAGTATTTTAATTAATTTAATAAAATACTACGCCATATTGATTTTTCCCACCAGCTCTACTGTTCAGATAGTGGACACTGTAACAAGATACATACTGTACTTGACAGCAGGATCCTTCACACGAAGGGGGCCTACATTGGTATCCTGCTGCTTTTCTTATGACCATCTTCAATGATTTATGAAAAGGATGAATGAAGAGAAACTGAAGCGTGATCTGAAATTTACTGATATTCTCTCTCTTTTCTATACAGCATCTAAGGTTTTTTGTGACCTACGGGACCTAATAGCCAACAAGGTACTATGGGACCAACCCTACATTATGTCTCGCTTGATCTCTGACCTCAGTAAACACTTTCCTGATGAAGTATATGTTCTTACTCAAACTTCAGTCTGCTGATGCTAAAATGCAGAAACATCTCTGCTCACACACAGAGTGCATCTTCTAACCTAGTTGCAAACAAAAGATTCAAGATTCAAGCTCGTTTAAGTCAATTTTGCGCCACGTAACCATGTTTGCTTCAGAACAGAGCTGCATTCAAAACAAACACAAATGGCCCACCAGTGTCTTTTGATTAAAATGATGTAGATTATTGCTTCAAAGATGGAACATGTCCTAGCTCTGAAGTAACGGGCGGCAGATCACATCAAAGCCTTTCCACATTCGCTACTTGTTACTAAATCAAAGACCGCTGTTCAACAAAGAGATGACTTTTCATGCAACAAACTCTGCTTTTTTCATAGATAAAACTTGTGCATGTGTCCTAAAAGATGCTATTAGATCATGCTACTAAAAACAGCATGGCCCAGTTTAGAATGTGGGTTTGAACAACTGACACAGTCTTCTGCCTATAGCACCGAGAGCCCCATCTGACCTGCAGGCCTGGTTCAGAAACTTAAAATGACTCTTCATTCACAGTAAAATCTGCTTATATAACCTACTGATACATTATTGCTGGGGTTGATTTTGGTTATGTTTGTGTGAGACTTTCCTGAATACTGATATTGCTCTATTAACCTGTGATTATTCTTGTCTTCACACCCCTGTTCTGACATAAAAGAGCAACGCTCTGAAGGCTGTTTCTTACCTGTTCACCGGTGCTGACGGACCGCTACATTAAGAATGATGAGTCAGATGAAGAGCAGGCAAGAAGTGCATGACAAACAGATGTCTGCCCAAGAAAGTTTAAACTTAAAAGACTGCAAGGTAGGTTCTTTCTTCCTGATGAGCACATCCATAACTAGAAGACTAGATGCATGTAGGTCGTCTTTTCTTACATATTTTTAGTATTTTTATATCCTCATTTGAACTAGAGACTGCTCTTTTTACAGTATATACTGACTTTTCATGACTTTCACAGTTTATGACACATCATTGAGTTGTCCCCCTCATTTGAGCCCACCCACCGCCTACTGGCAATTCATTGGGACTGTTCTATTCACAAAAACAAATCATCACTGACACATTTCCCTACATCACTCACTGTCACACACAGACTGGAAAACTTGAAAATGGTGCAGGGTTCTAGCTATTAAAATTTCACAGGCCGGCGTGCAACCAGGGGTTCCCCCTCGGTAACACCCTTGGGTACCGACTGGACACCGAACAACCGCTTGCTAATGCTAATTATTTTAACTTACGATAGCAATCCGTTCCAGTAGCTAACTGCGGAAATTCTCAGCGACAGCGTCACAGTAAGGCGCAGAGCTAGTTGATCAACCGCTGGCTAGAACCCGGTGGTATATTCAGTATGAATTTCAACAGTTAGTTTAAATGAAGGACAGTTCAAAAGTTAAACTCTGTGTGGAATAATGTGCTTTTTTTGTTGAACAGGAAGAAACAGTTTTATATAGCTGGTAGCTGGTCAGTGTGGTTTAACATGATCTCAGTATGCAGTGGGAAACAACAAATCTGCCTTCATGTAAAAGTAACAATATCTACCCTGTTGCTCTAAACTTAACAGGCTAATACACTTTATCTGGCTTCTTTAATAGTCACAAAACCTCTAAAATATAAAAACAATAAGGTGTGTAATGGCTTAGTCACACTACGGTAAAAACATGACAGCAACCGCCTTGCAACTAAAATCTGTGATTGCACTGAATTTTTACATTAGGCAACTAATTGAAAGCAGCTGCGGTGACAAACTGGTCACCCACAGGTTGAATATGCAACACACTCAATCTCTGGGCATCCACTTATGATTGCAAGGCAACTGCAAAGATCTCTGGTCTCTGGAGAAGGTTTGCAGACAGACTGCCAACCCATTGCAATCAGTCTGAGTCAGTCTGCGCCAGTGAGTGCAACTGGCATGTGACCATCAAGTGTTGCCAAATGGTTCTATTCTGGTTATATTCCTATGTAAAAACAAGGTTGCTGAGCACCTTTGTAACCCTTCATCCTGCAGCAAATATGTGACTATTTGTAGAGAGAAATTCTGAATTTGTCTCAAATCTATGAAGTTCTGACTGGGATCTAAATGTAAGCCATTACTGCATTAAGACATCAAAAGATTTGAAACACATAGCAAAAAATAACAATTTTCACAGGTTTATCACAGTTAAGCATGCACAGGCAGACTGCACTTGTCTGCCAACTTCACCATCATAAACTGATAGCAGGCCGACTGTCTAGTTGCTGCTTTACTGCTGTCATGACACACCAGTCGCTTTCAAGGTGGCAACTTACTACGAATGATTGCAGATCTAGTTCCCATCTTAAAGTTTATTGCACGATGTCGCAGTAATTTTGATCATATCGTGGTCTCCAACTACTGTTTTCGTTAGTGTGCTGCATCATTAGCCCTAGTAGGATGTTCTCATGTTCATAAAAAGTTCAACTAACACCCACCTGCAGAGCAACAGAAGGCTGCCAGAGCAGCAAACCTTACACACCAATCCTTGTTTTTCCACAGAAATCAAATTTATTAATAGTGGGCCATTAAACTAACAGTGGAAATAAGTAACCATGTTACAAGATATTAAAAATATTCATTTGTGTATTGCCCTCAAATTTTGACCATAAAAACTAATGACCCAGTGATCAATGTTAATGAGTTAGTTAGCTAGCTGTTGGCTAATTTGCTCTTACTATAAAGAAATTCTCATCCTCAAAAATGGCAGCACTATATTCCATCCCGAACAAACAGTTGGTACTTTTTCATGCTTTTATCACAGCGTAGTGTAAGAGGAAATATTCTCTAATCATATCTAAAATGGAACTCAGGCAGGGACTTTACAGTTTTCTCTTTTAAAGGATGTACTAAACATTTGAGGGTTAAAGAAAATGGAAAAAATTAGCAGATCATATGCAGAATCTCCAATAATAGCCAACATATTGGAGTGTTGTTTTGCTCTTGAAGTCTGCCAGCTGCTTGCATTAGATGTATACAGATGATAGGTGTCTCACTTTTTTCCCCATCATAAAGAAAAATTCTTTAAAGCCGGACCCCTTTTCCTCTCGGTCGCGGGGGTCTTGTTGCATTTGTTATTGAGCAAGAACACTGCAATCAGCAGCCACTAATTCGCTGCAATATAATCTCATGGGGAAATTGTCCACATCACAGGATCAGTGCTTGTTGATAAAAATGAACTCATTATCTTGATTTAATGGTTTTGGAAAGTGTTTAAACTTGATTGGTAATCAAAGAATAAGCTGATACTGAACTGCACTGGATGAGCTGATGCGCCTCTTCATTCATCATTTTTTATTTTTAATCTGTGATAATGAGCAGTCTGCAGCCATGCGGAAGTTACGATCAGTGATTTTGACAGACGATATGATCTTGCTCAATTTTGTACTCTATTAATAATGTGTATACTTCAATCAGGATTAATGATGCGCATCACACAACGATTTCAGATGTACCTTTATTCT
Organism: Andinoacara biseriatus; assembly: GCA_015108635.1. Lineage (NCBI taxonomy): Eukaryota > Metazoa > Chordata > Actinopteri > Cichliformes > Cichlidae > Andinoacara > Andinoacara biseriatus. Next base: position 10,489 of record VUQJ01015845.1, on the reverse strand, counting down.
TCAGAATGAAACCAGCAGTGTTGCACCTCAGAGAAAACATCCCATAACAAGAGAGCAGGACGTGAAACGCATTAGCTGGAGCTATTTAAAAATGGAGGATCAGGAGATGGATTCTCTAAAAAGTTTTGTTTCTAATTACTGCAGTGGATTTGAGCCAGGATTGCTTTTTGCTGTGAGCACAGCATCCAGGAAGTTTCAATTGGTTCGATACTGACTGCCAGATCATTTTAATGAGAGACCATTTTACAGTAAAACATTTTTCGTTGGACGCTCCTCCTCAGTGTATCAGTTCTCACTGAGTTGCTGGCGTACACTGTTACATAGTGTAGCAACTTTAAGTGTTGTTTTAATTAATACTTCATGCTAAATCCAAAGCTCTTCTTCTGAACAGCTAATCAGCTAACTGCTGCTGATTTTTAATCTCAAACCCTATTTTGCATAAATCCTCACATTTGAGAGGTTCTAACAGTTATGACTGCATATTTTATCGAAAGAATCGCATTGTTGAAATTTACTGCAATTAATGTGTTATATAATGTTAATTTGTGCTTAAGACGACTGAAATATTTGTATTCTGTTTAAACAAGTTGGGGGATCATTTGCAGGAACTGAACAGGATTTATTGAAATACAGAGTTTGCGTAATTAACTATCTGGCAGTTAGCCTCGAATGTTGCTACTGCACGTAGCACAACGGAGTTCAGTGATGGTAGTAAGTAGGAAAGGAGATGCTGGTGGTGGCAGAGATGAAGCAGGTGTAGACTTGGCCTAGGATCTCAATCTGGCCAGGATGAGGTGGAGATGGGGAGGAGTCAGGTCACATGAATAAGAGTTTGAAAGACAGTGTGTTTTTGATCACAAAAGCACTGTAAAATATTTCAGACTCAGTGCTTAGAACCTGAAAGATAAAAATGCCTGAACAGCTCCTCTCAGCTCAATGTCATGGAGCCAGATAACGAGTTACAGCAGCAGTTGGTGGAATACTTGGACGCACTTCCACAGAATACTCAAATCACACGCCATAAGGAGGCTTTTCACTATACTCCTGCCCCCAGGGCTGTCATCACACTCACTACTCTTGGCCTCTTTGGCTCACCAGCTCCCAGGCAAAGAAGCAGAGTTAAAGTCATAGTCTACATTTGAAAATTAGTGACATTTCTCCGAATGTGGACTTCAGTTTAGCCAAAATATCATAGATCATACAACAATGTGACCAAATGAAAAATGTTCAGAACCAGCATTTCAAATTAATACATCGTGACTCATTTGCATGAGAACAAAAGAATGTGTTTTGTGTTCTCCATGGTGACTCACTCATTTTTTCCGCCTCCTCTTCTTCTTTCTGTCATTTTCATTCTTTATCATTTTGCCTCTCTCCGTATCTCTGTCCACATTCCTTGGAAAGTATTTCATGCCTGAGCAAAGTGCGCCTGCTTATCCTCATCCATACCTCATTGCCCTCCTTATGGCCTGAGGAGCTCTAAAGGCTTACCTCAATTCACCCCAACACACCTGCGGACCCATGGTTCGGTGCTTATGTGTTTAAAGAGCCTAAATGTGAAATCGGCAGTGAAAGTACTCTAACTTTTCCTGCTGTACATGGTATCCACATTGTTAAATATGTCCAGGGACAGGGAAAAACATACGCGCTATCAAACCGGTAAAGCTCAGGCCTGACTCCTCTCTCTCAGTCTTGTCTGTACGCATAATGTCTGACACCTGACATTTGCTGGCAACTGTCAGAGCGCATCTCATCTGCCTCCTGTCACAGTCACACAGCATCAGTCAACATGCGAGTCCATAAAGCTCAATGGCAAAATGCCAGAAGAAGAAATGGAATAAGAGAAATTATTTAGTGGCTCAATCAAAAAAAAAAAGAAAGTGTTAGAGTCTCTGCTTCAAGTTTCAAATGATAAATGTGGAATTTCAGCAGAATTTACCATAAAAACAGGCAGATAAGATCATCACTGACACCAAAAGTACACATTCATTGCACATGACTGATGATCACCCATTTAACCTTACATGCCAAAATACCACTGTGACCTACATTCCTGTTCAAAAGTCTTGAGCCGCAGTTAATTTCTTCCTATTTTTCCAAGTGGTGGTTTTGAAGAATGGTTCTCCAGGTTTTCTGAAGGTCTTTCAAAGTTTTTCTTTGAACGTTGGCTCCTTTTTCCAGTCTTTGTACTCAACCATATTCACAGAACATAATTTGTTCGCATCTCTTTAGTCGTATCTCTGAAAGATGCCAAAGATGCGAAAAAGGTATATTTCAACATGGTGTGCAGCATACCCCTGAAAAAGGAGGCTCTGTCATGGTTTCACTTTTCAGTATGATAATGATTGCAAACATAGTGACAATTCAGTAAAAACATACCTGGATTTAAACACACGCATGCACGCACACACACACACACACACACACACACAAAGGAACATTATCATTCATCGATTAGCTTCCTCAGAGCTCAGACCTTAACTTTATTGCAGCAGTATGGGATCATCTTGGCAGCCAACATCCAAAGAGGAGCTTTGAATGTCCTTCAAGAAGCGAGGAGAACTATTCCTGAGAGTTCAGGCTGTGATGAAGAATAAAGGTGGTAAATAAATATTGACTTTCAAGCTCATTAGAACTAATGAGCTGCAATGCCTCACCGATAAGGCCCGCCCCACAGTTTGAGAATCACTTGAGTAAAGATGTACTTTTGAAAAAGAGAGATACTATTTCATGAAATGTCCGTGTAAAGATGTTATGAGGTTTCTTTCACTGAGAAAATACGGCACGCCACAAAGAACGTGATGTAAGAAACAGAAAAGTATGATAAATGATCATTCACAGACACTGTACCTCACATTGCAATATTATTTATACTGAAATCATATTGGGAAACTTAACAACAGTGGGATTAGAGAAGCCGAAACCAATTAAGAAAAACATGTTTGGTTTTTTTTGTTTTGTTGTTATCTCACACTTTGTCAATAGGTTCATAATGACCTTCCTGAAACAGATTATTTGAAAGTGTTGTTCTTCTTGTGGAGATAATGATTTGATTGACCATGATTCTTTGCAACTGTGGTGTGGAAGAAATCCACTGCACGCTTCATTACCGTAACCCTAAGGAATGGATTCAGTTTTTCCCCTCTACTTATTAAGCAAACTAGACAGTCTGCAGCCATGCTAGGTGAAGCTGGACTAGGCACACTGTAATGCTTCCCATTGCACTTTGACACAATAACCAAATGTAAAAACTTTCAACTCAAGACACTGTTAATGTTTAGCAAGAGTAAAAATGTCAGGAGATCACCAAAGTTAATAAAATTCACCTTTAGGGGAGCATGAGTCTATAACAAATTGCAGTCCAGCACATAGCTGTAGGGACATTTTTGCCTGCAAAACAGGCAACAGGCATCGGCTTTTATAGAAGCATGCTGCTAGCTTGGTTAAAAATAAATTGAAGCATTTGCTTTACATGCATGACCTACGCCTGCATCCACTGTGGGAATTCTATGATCCTTGTTCTGCAACCTCTGCTACACAGATTTAAGAGCCCATTTGTGTTCCTGTATTTTTTTTCCCTCTTAATTAAAAAAAAAAAAGAAGAAGAAGGAAAGATTAATTATTTGCAAAAGCAAAACACACAATTGCCTTTAGGTGCTAAAGCAAAAGAGAGTGAGCACAGAAGCAGAGAGGTCTTTTGTGCGACTTTAATATTGCGGTGTTACCGCTGCGGTCGAAAGCATGTGTGCCGAGACATACTAAAGGCAGCATGGAGGCTTTTGATGTGAGGTTCTTTTGTGTGCAAGCTTCGTGGCTTTTAATGAGGCAACCTGCCTCATTATCGAGGCTCTGCGAGGCCCCGACACAGCCACATGGAGGGTCTGCCTCCACTCACTGTTCTGAAGCCGCAAATTACAGCAGCTTAGCCCCTCACTGGGAACAGAGGCCAGGCTCGTCGCCCTTTCTAATGGCACCCAAGGGACACAGAATTGTACATAGACATATGTTTGGTCAAAACTAGTTTAATAGGCTATTCCTTTGTCAGTCCCATTAGAGTGAAACTTTGAGATGTGAGGCGTGAATTTGGGATGTGCCCCCCCCCCCTGACTGAGTGAAAATATATAGTAAGTTTTGACAGTAAAGTCAGCAGCCTGTGCTTTGAGCACAGTTTCTGTTGTGACTTTCCTCTCATTTTGTTTGGCATTAACTTGCCAGCACAGTTAGCTGGAAATAAAGGTTTCTCCAGGCATGCCGCGACTGTGGCCGAATTTTAATTTCTCCCGCGGATGGCTGGAAAACAGCACAGCCCAGCGGGGAAGGATCCATCATCAGCAGATATCATCAAATTAATACGTTTCGCAGTCTATTAAATTCCGATAACAATATTTCATTACCTATGCTACGTCTTTCTTCAGCTAGTTTAATTGACCTTTTTAGATTTGGATGAACTTTAATATGTAAATATCAATTTGTTCTGAGGTAAACTGATTTTCCCGTGCTCTTTATGGTGACACCGTAATCAACTGATTATTTAAAGAACTCGAGACCTAAAGCAGAATGCTTTTGTCTTAGGTGTGTGTGTGTGCTTTTAATTTCAGCTCCACAGGTTTTTTTTTTTCAGTCTGTTTCACCAGGAGAAAGTAAAAGATTAAATTAATGAGGTTAAAAAAATGGATTGTTTGAAGAAAAGAAATGTAGCAGTGTGTGTGTGATATTATGAATATAAATGGGGATGTACTACTCATTTAAGTTTTTTTTTTTCACTGTTGCTCATACTTACTGGATATCAGTCTCCTCTGCTCTGTTCTGTGTAGATGTCTGAGTCTAAAAAATTTCCAATAACAACATGCTGTAAATTTAAAAATTTTGGATGTCGTGCCTCAGACTAGAGCGTGACCAACATAGGATTTTTAAGGCTGACATGATACCGATATGTGGTCATTTAAAAAGCTAATATATTGGCCAATTGTTTTCCCTTCTTACATAGATAACATTTGTTATGTGTTGTTATTTATGAGTCCCTATGAAGATAATGTGATAATAATGCGGTTCAGAAATAAACTTGTTTTGCTCTCACAACGAGGCATGGATTATACATTTGTGCTCTGCCCAACTCTGCTTGAATCAGCTGTTTGCTGTGTTTGTTTGTAG
>VUQJ01015844.1:4877-15572 GCA_015108635.1 Andinoacara biseriatus | reverse complement strand
ATACAGATGGCAGTGAAGTGAAGGGTTTTTCTGTTAAAAAACAAAAAAAATAGCACCCGCAGTAATCGGCAGGGAGAGTTCGTGAGCAGCGGTTTTACGTCACAGAGTCAGCTCTGTGGTGACGTCATTTTGTCTGAGTCGTGTCTAACAGAGCAGGTCGTTTCAAAGACACCCACCCCTTCTCCCTCTTCTTCCTCCTTTTGAAAAATGTCCTGGTCAATTCTCCTCCCCGTTGCTTTCACTCGCCTGCCACTTTTCCCTTTCTTTAGAAAACACCCTTATTTTTTTACACCCCCCCCCCCTTTTCTCTTTTCATTCAGTTTGTCTTTGCTGTTCTCAACTCCTTCCTCCCACCTCCCTCTGTCTTTTTTTCCTTGTCTAACATTTTTGCTATCCTTGGCCTGCAGGAAGCTAGTCGGTCAGGCGCCGTCTAAAAATAGTTCCAACCAAAAGCAGATTAAAAAAAAAAAGTGAGAAAAGAAAAATGATGGGTTGGGGTAAATAAGTAGAAATCAGTCAGAGGGCAGAGGCAAACCTTCACTTGGCTGCGGTAGACAGAAACACTGCTGGTCGTCTTCTTCTTTCTCGTCTATTTTTATACGGTCTCCTTATCTATCCTTTAAAGCCCCTTTCATTTCTTGTGAGCACAAGCATTTACATAAAGTCTTTTTTTTTTTTTTAAAGCAGGGTTTGGGGCGAGTGCCTACAGCAAATAAGCAGGACCAGCTAAACTGTCAGCCAGGCAAGCTTATAATGTTTCCTCTCTGTAACCTGCAACCTGGCAGAGATTGTCAATCGATTAACACACACACAAAACACACACACACACACACACACACACACACACATTACAGAGCTAATTTTCTATCGGACCGAGTATGGCCTTTATAGAAAAAAACAAATCATTGTTTTATGCATCAGATGTTGGTCTGGATGACAAGCAGCGCGCGCGCACAAGAATCACTCAAGCCGAGGGTGTTATTGGGTGATGATACTGTGATGTCAGAGACCTAATGTGATGTTGAATCATTCTTCCTTAATTTCTATGATTTCTGTTTGCTTTCGTTTCCGCCTTTTGGCTTTTGTGTTGCGACACGGTCGGTTCATGATTAAAAAGTACAAATGCACTTTATGAGATGGACATGTTACACATTGCACTTGTATATGTCGAATGTAAAACCTTGAAGAGAAAGATTTATTTTTACTATTGTAAATAAATGAAAAGAAAGAATTTTAAAAAAGTGACTGCAAAAAAAAGAAAAACTGGATAATAATTTGCCAAATAAAATGAAAAGGATAAAAAAGGGGAAAAAAACTGTTGTGTTTTTTTTCTGGAGTGGAGTAACGTCAGTGTTTGTAGGTTGTGTGACATTATCTGCGTGTGGGTGTCGTTTTGAGTGTGTGTGGGGATTATGAGTGCGTGTGAGTCAATATTGCGGGTCACTGTAGTGGAAAGGAAAGCCTGGGAATAAAAAAAAAAAAAAAGAGCTGCTGCTGAATTATTAAACCCCTCCCTGCTTGCATAACAGCAGAAAAGGCCAAATATACCGGCAGAGAGAAGAGGGATCGGTAAAGAAAAGGGCAGATTCCAAAAAATTATGCCACACACACACACACACACACACACACGCAACATTACCGAAGAAGAAAACATGAAGCCTAGAGGGAGAGGAGGATGGGAAAGGCGCGAGAAAGTGTGAGTTTGTGAGTGTGTATGACACAAGTAGCCTAAAAACATAAAGAAACACCAATTTGTGTGCTCCTTTCCTCTGTAGGTGAGTGTGTGTCTGTGTGTGTGTGTATTCCCTAGAGACAAAGCCAGCCATGGAGCGGGTGCTGCATACGTGTGTGAAGGGTGGGGTCCTAATAAATAATTAACAGCGCTGCAGAATCAGTGACGCAGGTGAGCTTGTTTATCGTTTAACCTTTAATTAAGTTTTCAATAAACACGTTTGCCTGCTAGTGTGTAGGTGACAGCGTGACACTTTAAAGGTGATGCTCAAACTCCTTGACTCACCTCTATGCAGTCTCTACATGGTGGCGAAGAGCTCCACCGTGTGGCCACAGGTGAGTACTGCACAGTCAGGTGATGAGGGGGAAAAGACGCAGCATACGCCCACACACACACACACACACACACACACACACACACACACACACAATGCACTTCTTTTACGTCATTACAGCAGCTCTCGCAACAGGCACAAAGCAAACACACCTCTTCTCATCCTTACTGTCTCCTTCTCACTCTATGCATCTATATTCTGTTTCTCTCAGTGAGTCACAGCACTCTCTCCACCATCTGCTGCAGGATGCTGCAAATCACCTCTATGTAAGTGCATGTGTTCGAGGAAGAAATGAGAGCACAGAAGGTGGTGATATTCCCGCATCTGTCGTGTCTGACTCAACGCGCACACACACACACATGCAAACACCGCACACATCCTGACCCTGATGTAAAATTATAATTAACATTCGATCGGAACCTGTGACGATGACTTCCTCCATGTGGCGAGGGAATGAATCACGAGTGTAGATTATTAACAAGTCACTAATGTGGCATGTTCAGTTTTCCAGGAACACTTTTCTTTTCCATAAACGTAAACAAACTGGCATTTAACACATCCGACCCTGAAAAATGTGACGGCTTAATTCTTGTTGATTAATGCTACTGTGGCATACATTAATAATTCCCTTTCAGGCTCACACACAAGAGATTTGGTAGGTGTGACAAGCTTTAATGCTACTATATACCACAGACCATTCAAAGCTTCCTAAGATACTCAGTTGCTTTCTAAATGCATTACTGACAAGTTAATTTAAAGTGGACCTATTATGCCTTTTCTATTTATTGTTATATATATTCTGCTACAGTGGTGGCTGCACTTATTAAATATGACCACAGTTTCAAATAACTGATCATAACTGATCAGCATATGGTAAAAACGTCATTAGTTCAGTATATCCACTCATCATGGACATGAATGTGACGGTAATTTGGGGCTTTTAATGATTTGTATGAACTGTTCTTTTTCCAGGGTGGAATGATTGGACAGCATACATCTTCAATGGCTTTAGAAAACTAGAATTGGGTGCACAAGTTGGAATTATTTTTTGATTTTCTCTAATCCACACAGAACCAAGTATGCATGCAGGCTCACTCACACTAATATCTTGTTAATTTTCTCTTAGCAAGTTGCACCTCAGCCAGATGCTTCTGGCAGCCATCAACAAGCTTTCTGGATGGATATTTGACCACTCTTCTTGGCAGAATGGGTAGAGTTCATTTAAATTGATTGGGTTCCTGGCACAGACTCAACTTGTAAGTATAGTCTACAAATTTTCAACAGGGTTGAGGTCATGGTTTTGGGAAGACATTCCATAAGCTTAATGTTAGCCTGTTTCATTCATTCCAAAACTAGTTTTGATGTGTTTGGGATCATTGTCCTGTCAGAAAAACCCAATTCTGTTCACCTGCCCGCAACTGAGTGCTGGTGAACATGTTTTGGATGCTCTCTCACCCTAGCCTCCAGTTCTAGAAATGGCATGATTTAATGCTTATTCTCCATTCTTTATTTGCCCACTTTCATCCATCCATTTTCTTCCACTGGAGCGGTCCTAGGGGAAAGGGCTGGGCCACACTCTGGACAGATCGCCAGTGTGTTACAGGGTTAACACATTCACACCTACAGCAAACAGAATCATCGGTTAACCTCACCTTACATGTTTTTTTTGGAATGTGGGAGGAAGCTGTGGTAGTAGAGGGTTAGGAGGACCCCCTAAGGGTAAAAAGATCATGCATGTATGTAAGGGCATGAAGATGAAATTTTCTCAAGAATTCCTCAACAGGACGTTATTTAAGGTCAGCTGCTGGTTAGTGAAGTCTCTTTCAGAACTCTCAAGTGAATGTTACTGCCATTGCCATCTTGCTGTTTTCAATATGGACACGTAGATCAAAAGGGGTGGATGTTACTGATCAATCACTGCTTTAGCTTCTTTTTTCACTCTAATGGAGACCAAAATTTACAAAATGAAATTCATGCCATGTTATGCAAGATCTTAAGCTAGTAAACAAGTCCATAAACATAAGAAAAGTGTTCACTGAGGTCACAGATCATAAAGCCAAATGGTTGTTCTCTCATAGACTTCTATACAACTGCATGCATTTTTGCAACCAGCGGAGTTGCCCCCTGTTGGCCATTAGAAAGACTGCAGGTTGAAGGCGTCACTTTTTAGACCCACAAGCTAGTCTATGAGATAAAAAGTTCACTTTTGATATAACCTCTGAAACACAATAAGGAAATCTTAAGACAGTGTGATTCTTGGTGGTTTTAAAGACTTTTAAATAGGAAGAAACAACAGAAAATTAATTTAGGCTCAAATAACTATAATATCGAAGGACTCTCCTGCACTGCTACAGCTCTCAGAGTTCACAAAAACTGCTGTTCAACTAAAACATTTATTTTTTCCTGCACCGATTTAATGCCTCTTTATCCGCTTTCTAAAATTACAAAAATAATGCAGTGACTCACATCAGTACTATGTTCACTAAAATGATTTCTTTGTCCCTTTATATCAGTTAAAGAAGGGGATGTTTTCATCACTTGTGAGTATTTATTTATCTTTGTGCAGGAAAGGAATCAAACAGCTGCCCTCATACACAGTGCGTCAGCCCAGGAAACCGGTTCCATCAAGCGCATTTTTTATTTATAGCTGTATCTGCCTTTGACTCCTAAATTAGATCTGGACTAAAATTAGGTTCCAAAAGGAATGAATGAAGCAAGAATAATATCCATCACTAGGATGGATGCAATTATGGGTCAACTGTATTATTGAGTCTGAAATAAAAGATACCTCTTCACCATTACAGCATGTCTGCAGTGCTTGTTTTTACCGCTGACCTCTCTCTCTCTCTGGCTTTTTCTGCTTTCCTCTCTGCTGTGTCACCATCTGTGGCCCAAAATGACTCCTCTGTTTCAAACAGTTCCTCCTCCACCCTGCCAAGGACCAGAGCAGCACGGCGCTGGGACCAAACACGTCGCTGGCGGTGGGCGTGTCACAGCGCTGAAAACATAAAGTGATGATGGCTGGATTTACGTCATTGCTAGGAAATGACAGATACTGCTGAGTAACCTTTCAGATTTTATTCTCTGAGTGAGAAGGACTGGTAAGGTTTGCTTCTGTGTAACAAAATTTAAATGCACACAATTTGTCATGACGATAAGGAGAAATGAATCCTTTTACCAGAAACCATCAGATCATGTGCGTCAGAGAATGCCAAACAGCCATCAGTGTCTCTAAACAGCCTCCATGTTACTGAGATCTACAGGTCACCATTATGGAAGCCTGAAACTTCCAAAATAAATAAATACATACAACAATGTGACTTTAAATGAATCAAAATGAGTATATATTATTTTTATAACATCCCTCTTTTCTTTTTATTCGCATTAATCAGTGCATTATGATTAGTGTACAACTGCTTGTTAATGCAAATATCTAATCAGCCAATCACATGGCAGCAACTCAGTGCATTTAGGCATGTAGAAGACGACCTGCTGAAGTTCAAACTGAGCACCTGAATGGGGAAGAAAGGTAATTTAAGTGACTTTGAATGTGGCATTGTTGTTGGTGCCAGATGGGCCGTATTTCAGAAACTGCTCATCTGCTGGCATTTTCCCACTAAACCATGTCTAGGCTTTACAGAGAATGGTCTGAAAAAGAGAAAGTAGTGAGCTGCAGCTCTCTGCGAGAAAATGTCTTGTTGTCAGAAGTCAGAGGAGAATGTCCAGACTGCTTCGACCTGATAGGAAGGCAACAGAACAGGATCTCTTGAAAGCACACCAGCTGCCAGAGGAAACTGAGGCTACAATTCCCATGGGCTCACTAATGAGGCAGAAAAAAAAGTGGGAAACAAATGATGATTCCCTAGTTTGTCCACATTGACAGCAAGAAGTAAAAAAAAAGGCAAATAGGAGTGTGACATTAAATGCAAAAAAAAGTTCAGGATATACAATTTTATTCACCATTTATTAGCTATAGTTACATGCATACTTGCTTACAGTTGATTTTAGTGTGCAGTACACAATTTTATTTTTGTCTCATTGTCTAGGTTATATTACCCCAAATGTATTTTACTTTACAGGCTGCCTTACCAAAAAGTCTATACAACGTAGTTCATTTCTCACATTTTTAACACATAACAAAGTTTTCTTAGAAGCCAGTAGCCATAGATACACAAGGTACGCTTGATACGAGATATCTCATGTTTCTGGTGTCAGGACCGGAAAGCTGTCAGCACATCAAAGAAGATGGGAAGTAGCAAAATTTTAAAGTCACAGCTTTACATTCTGAGACGCTGAGCGTTCATGAGCTACTCCGGGTAAATTTCATGACTGAGTATATCTATGGCTCCAGCACAACAACACAACCATAGAATAAACAATCAGACCTGGGTCACACTTTTCTCCAGATTTTGCATCCTCTGTTACATCTTTTAAATCTATATATTCTAAATCTCAACCAGGCGGGTTGCAAATCCACTCTCTATCTCTTCATATGTGCTTTTCTTTCTTTCTTTTTTTTGCTTTAGTAACAACAGTATACAACAACAACAACGAAAAAGGAAAACTAATTTTGAGCCCTGTCCCTTTTAAATTCATGCCATTACTGGGAATAATCCAATACAGTGGAAATTATTAAGTGGGCAAAATCAGTTAGCAGTTTAAACAGTCTCAGATATTGAATTAGACGAATACATCTGCATCTATGGAGGTTAGAATTAGGCCAAATGTGGTTGAAATCTTTACGTGTAAAAGCAGGATGTAATTAGACATTAACGTCAGCTATTAGGCCTAAATTGTCACTTTTTAGTGGAAGAAAACCTGGCTAAGAGACGGTAATTTATAGAATGAAGGTAATTTCTGCAAATATGCAGTCCAACAAAATATGCAGTCCTCACATCCATGGATGTTGTTTTCTGAGCTAAATATGACCGGCCAGTCAGAACTGAGATGTAGATAATGAAGCTGTATAGTGAAAAGTACTGTACAAAAGTCCCGAGCCGCCATTCATTTCTTTGTATTCTGCTATGAAATAGAAGTAGGTGCAGCGATTTATTGAAACAGGTGCAAACAGACATATGAGGAAAAATCAGATATAATGTATAATTATATCATTGTACATCCTGTATAATGACAATAAAGGCTTTCTATTCTATTCTATTCTATTCTAATTCTAATGAGCTTGAAAGTCAATATTTGGTGTGACACAGCACAGCCTGAACTCTCTTAGGCAGCTTTCTTGTCATTTCTTTAAGTGGTCTTAAGGAATAGTTCATCACTCCATCAGAGCTGCTGCCACTGATTTTCAGTCCAGTTCCTGTGAAGGCCTGTGTCCGCTCTTTTGTGGATTTCTTCCCATTTCTAAAGGACGTGACTTTTAGATTCTGTTCATCTGCTGTAATAGCTTTTAGGCCTGTCACTGCTTTTGTCCTCCACTTGCCCGTTTTCCTCAAATTATTTTTAAGGACACACTGCACACAGTGCTTAGACATTCCAAGTTTTCAGCTAGCACCTCTTTGGGAATAACCTTGTTGGTACAAAAATACTATTTTATGTCAAACTGTCGCATCTCTGTCTCATTTTCCCATAGATTTAACAAAAGAAATGGGCACAAATGATGTATTTTTGTGACTGCTAATAACAAAGTGCCTAAAAAAAACACTTTAAAATTGTTTCTTTGCTAAGTTGTAGATTGAATGATTCATAGGTCAGTGTTAAGTGGCGGAACAAACAAAAAGCATTCCTCCGGAAATGGTCAGGTAGAAGGACTAATCAAAGACATACTGTGAAAGACCTTCAGAAAGCTGGAGAACTATTGCTCGATACCGCTTTAAAAATGACAAGAAATTCTGGAAGCAAAATATAAAGAAATGAGTGTTCTCTCTCTCTCGTATGTGCCTGTGTGTGTGTGTTGTGGCTGGGTCGGTGGGACTGTCGCAATATAAGAAACTGTTCAAAGTGCACGTTTTGCTCACGTGGACAAATTCAAAACTGAAATGCTATCAGGGAAAATCTTTGCTGCAGTGCCACAAATGGCTGAGTAAAACTCCACTTTCCATAATGCTTTGTTATTAAAAGTTGCATCAGAAAACTCTTTATTAAAAAAAAAAAATCACTCCTCTGGACAGAATATTAACACAAATATTCAAATCTTTTTTTTTTTGCGGGATATTTGTTTTGGCTAAATAGGAAATCTGGTCAATCTGGTCACCAATAAGAAAAAAAAAAAGTTGGTCTCATTCTTTAAGTGGCTTCTGTGCTACAACTTTTTTATCTAGTACCTTCATCCTGGCCTTGACAGTTAGAAAACCCTAAAATAAATCAAAGTGAACAACTCACTGCAGCACATTTGAAAAAGAAAAAGCACATTATAAAAACACTACAGTCCAATCAGCTCATAGCGAGGATTAGCCAAACCTATACCGAAAAGAGATAAGAGAGAATATACTGTAGATTACTGCTGCAAGCCTCTTACACTTAGTATTTATAGTCTAGGGGCTGCGTTCACAAAGCCTCCACAGACAGCAGTGCTGACCCAGGGTCGTGTGAAGGAGTAGACATGACCTCTGACCCTAGGCCAGGATGACAAGCTTTGTGAAAGCTGCTCCAGCTGTGGTTAAGTGTGGAAGCGTTTATATAAGACCAAGAGCACAGCACAAAGTCACTGGCTGAAACATTAGGCTTCAAGTTATGAATAAATACAAAAAAAAAAGAAAAAAAAAAGAAAATTATTGTTCAATGTGGTCAGATGGAGGCTCAATGAGAAGCTATGAATGAAAATCTAACAAGGCTGCTGGCGCTTGTTTTCCTACACCAGCGTCAACCTGGGCGGGTGGCGACTTTTATCACAGTTTCAGTATACTACTCTAACAGGAGAAGGTATGAGTTTAAGAACTGCACTGCCTCCTTTTTTGAGAGTTTGGCTTTTCAATTGCTTTCTTTTTACCCAAAACGTCACCGGAGAACCAGCGTTAACATTTCTCAGTGTAGATTCACTGCATGATGCAGGTCCACTAATAGCTTAGACAGAGACATATTCAAATCGGTCATAAAATCTTATTCTCAGCATTTTGAATGCTACTGTAAATCACACGTTCACGGTGAATTTTGATATACACCTTCTTTGAAAAGAGATGTTTGATTTCTATCAGTTCGGGTGTTCTCAAACTGTTTGGGGTCAAAGAAACCCCCCACAATCAAAGCTCAGTTATGCACGTGCTTACAACCACCCCTACTCCTGGATGCCACTGGCATCCGCCTGACTGCAATCGCTCTCAGCAGATTAGAAAGGTTTGGAAATGACTGCCCTCTAATTTATAAACACAGACAGATTGACAACGTGTTGGAATCAATCTCAGTTTGCGCCAATGAGGGCAACTCATCGAGGACGCGTCTCTCTGCAGCGGGGGACTCGACTCAACAGGCTGTCAACACGTTTTAAAACGCCTTGAGGCGACGGTTGTTGTGAATTGGCGGTATATAAATAAAATGGACTTAAACTGGTTATATTCCTGTAAAAAAAGCAAGGCTGCTGAGCAATAAATGTCATTTTGCAGTTAAATCACCGTCGTGTAGCAACTGCATCAGTATTTGTGGAGGAATTTCCGTTTAAATTCTGAACTCTAAATGTAAGCGGTAAATGTGAGTTTCTGTTTAATGTGAATTCCTGTGCATGTAGGCAGCAACAGATTTGTGATTTTTTTACCGCAAAAAGATAGCACGCAATTGCCAACTTGACCCTGTTTAATAGCAGATTGATAGCCGCCTGACTGCATATTATTGGCGTCTCTACGCACCAAAGTCGCTTTGAAGGCTGTGAGTGGTTGCAGACCTGGTCCCCGTCTCTGAAATCATGTTGAGATTGCAAGTTCAAAGCCTGCGGTTGCACTATTTTTAATTGTGCTACGCTCTACAACCACTTTTTTTCTTTAGTATGACTGCAGCATAAACTACTAGAGGTCTATAGACCAGGTTTGTACACCTCCATGGAGCACTTTTATACCTGATTTTATACATTTTGTGAAAAAATCCCAGAAGCTTCAATTTTGTTAGCAACAGCTACATTACCGTCTCCACTGTTAGCATGCATGACAGTTCACTACACAGAGATAATGTTCATTCTACTGTCTCAAGCTTAAGATGAGCAAAACTCCCAAAAGGTCAGTGTCTCTTTAGGAGGGTGTGCACGTTTCATAAACAGGCATGACCCAGAAAGCTAGCGAGTTAACTGCTAATAAGCGATTTTTTTTCCCTGATTTTCCTTACTTATTTTCATAAATTCTTTCTCATCATTTGGCAGAGAAGTTAGGATTGCACTATAATTAGTTTGTCTTGTGCTATAGCATGTGTTTTGCAAACACATCACCCCCCATACTCACCAGGGGCCCACCTACATACAGAGCCTGTAATATTGCAAAAAGAAGGTGTATTGGTCGGGGAGTTGCTGCGTTCTGAGTGTTGTTAATGGTTATAAATGAGCAGATGGGGGAGGGCGGGAGCTAAAACAGTGTGTGTGTGTGTGTGTGTGTTTATTGTGCCGTACACCCTGGGAGGTCAGACACAAACG
Source organism: Andinoacara biseriatus (assembly GCA_015108635.1). NCBI lineage: Eukaryota > Metazoa > Chordata > Actinopteri > Cichliformes > Cichlidae > Andinoacara > Andinoacara biseriatus. Next base: position 4,943 of record VUQJ01015844.1, on the reverse strand, counting down.
TTCACAAACAGGCGTCTCGTTGGGTAACTGAGCAAGCTTTACGTTAAACCTGCTGCTCAGTGTCCA
>VUQJ01015839.1:4662-15642 GCA_015108635.1 Andinoacara biseriatus | reverse complement strand
TCATGTACATTTTGTTAGGTTTGTATGGAATGGTGATACGTGATGCAGTTGGCGAGCCATGAGAAGGTGTGAGTCTGGCAATTAACATGAAAAACAAGTGATGCCATTGCCTGGCCAATGAAGTGTGTGAAATGAGAACAGAGTATTATATCTTCACCGAGACGTTTTCCTGTTGGGAATTATAATTCAACCTTTGTCTTTGTGTCTGCACAGTTAAATTAAGTGGCTGAAACATAATGCATATAAATGGGTCACTATCAAAGACAGACATGTGCCACAGCAGCAGAGTGATTATAGCGTATTGCTAAAATAAAATACATTTCGAATACAGCAGATTCACAAATTGCTGGGTTGAAGTGTAACACATTTCTAAGGCTTTCTGTGCACGGACAGAGTAATATCATGAAGGAAACTCAAACTAAATAACATGACGACAGAAGCATTTTTTTTCTCTTTTTGTTTTGAGGCGACCGACAGAACAAAGCAGCACATCACACCGCCGTATGACTCGGTGTGAGCATCCACACTGTTTTCCAGCACGGTAAAACCACAATGCAAGTAAACAGTTAATGTGCAAACTGCAACACAAAAGAGGAGCTGCTAGAGTTTAAACTTTATTAGTGAAGCCAAGGTAAATGGTATCAAACTCTTAAAAGGGCACAGCGCTGATTGATAAGCTGTGTGGCAAACAGAGTAGTTGAGTAGTGGAGTCAGGCCCATACAGATGTAATTATTTTTCCAATGCGTGCCAGGGGTTTGTTTAGGGTATGTAAGTGGAGTGCGACTCAGGTATTGGTATTTCATTTTGCCGAGGAGCGTCCATCAGCTCCCTGGAGCTCTTACCTCACCCGCCAGTTGGTAAACAAGCAACCCGGTTGATTTTCTGTCCCCTTCATTCTGCTTCGATTCAGAATGCAGCGAGGTGCTGGCAAATGTAAGGAGACGGCTTTCTGAATATGTGCAAGTGAAGCCTCGTTGTAAAGCCATGCAGCAGTAAGGGTTAAGCTGTTAATTCAATTACTTTATCAGCTTCACAAATTCTCAGAGGGTGCAGCAAATGTCTGTGGAGTCAGGACAGAGCAGCATTGTGTCTTTATGACTCCCCGTAGACCACACATTCCACCTCCACACACAGTGAGCACTGCTGTTTCCTCTGTGGCTTCAGGTGGTGTAAATAAATGTCTTCTACAGCTCTTCCTGTTGGTTTTCAACACCAAATGTTGCTATTTGGTCCACCTCACTGAACAGAACACCTTGAGTATGTTTGCATGTGTGGGCCCCATGCAGGGACTCCCTAATGAGCACAATAACAAAATTCACCAACTCACACGTCTATACAATCAAGGATCTTCAACATGTTTAAAGTGGCCTAAATGAGACGTATCTGACTGCCGCTGGGTGATCCCAGTGGATCTTTAGACAAAGAAAATAAATCCCCCGAACCCCCCGTGCCACCTCCAGACAGGATGAGAGAACACATGGAATTATTTTAATACACAAAGGTTGCAAAAAAGAAACCAAAAAATTTAGATTTATTTTAAAAGGAGACGTTCAGATTGACGGATTCTGTTTAAAGAAGGTGAAAGTTTTCATGTTACATGCAGAATCATTGAGGTTAAAGGGTCGTCCCTCTTTCTGCTGCATATGCTCCCAGTGAACCCTCAGTGAGAGCGTGAGTGCTTCTCCCTCATCCGTAGCAGCTATAGACAAGTCACACATGCTAAAAGCTCATCTGTTTGCCACTGGTGGTTTCCAGACCATTAGCCATACTGTTACTATATATCTTTAACAGAAAAATGTCCTTCCTTTTTGTCAGCATTAATAAAAGTGCTCAGCTCCACAAGAGCCTACACCCATTCCTGAAAGTGCATCAATCCTATAACCCTGCATCCTCCTTAGTGAGGAGATCTCAGGCGCCTGCCTTAAGGCTGCGCGGGACAGTAAAATGAAACTTTACTGTGAGCTACAAATGTCTAGAAGGTCAAAAGTTCTCTGGCGGCAGGGCTAAAAGATTAATTTTACCTTTCATTTTCTCAGTAGAGGCAGGTCAGTTTTATTAGCATGACAAATATTAATGCCAGGAAAGCATAAACACACTTACAAGACCAAGAGAATGCAAGTAAAAATCATCTAATTCATTTGAAGAAGCAATTTCATCCTGGAAAGGACAAGAGAGGACGGTCTAAAGTAAAAATTCATTATAAGAAAGCATAGGCACAGATACAGCATGACAGCAAAATGATGAAGTGTTTCATCCTTTGAGGATAAAACTCAATCAATCCTGTAAAAAATGCCATGTAAAGTTTGATTTTTTTATTTATTTATTTTTGAAGCTTAAGCATAAAGCCTGCCAACAACGGACACACAGATGCTAAGGTGCATGGCTGACACAATGGGTTTGCAAGTTAGAGTTGCACAGGATGCAACAGTTCAAGGGAACACAAATGACATCTGCTGTACTCGGGAACAGGGAATTATCCCCCTGCTTGATATTCTGCACCACAATCCTGCTCACCATTGTTTCTCGTCAGCACGGTGAGCGAATGGAAAAAAAGCACAGAGACAAAGAGAGCGGGAGAGTGAGGCAAAGAGACAGTTTGCCCATAGACCCAACTGCCTCAAACCTGCCTTTGTTTTCATCAGAAGCAGCCCTGGCTCTCCTGGGAGGGTTTGACGGACAGCTCTCTGTATGCCAATCTTTTATGTGATTCCTATCACACAACAGAAACCTCAGTGCTCTGCTCCTCATCTCCCTCTTATTCAGAGGAATGAAAATACATATTCCCCCACTGCATACAGACATGAGTTTGCCACTCCCCGCACGTCTGGAGGAGAAATGAAAATCATCAAAATGAAATATACAAAGAGAAAGACAATCAGACTAAATGGGGTGATAGTGCACCTGGTTGCAAACAAACCTGGCCCACGTGCTGCGTACTTTAGCCAGATTAAGGGCAAGGACAGTTAATTGGAGAAGATCCATTGCCATTAAACGTTAAAGGGGCAGTATGGCAAACTTCATGAATAAATCAGTGGTGGTTATTACAGGGACAGAAGCCCGCAGTATAATTAGAGCAGCTAAAACTATGCTTTGCAGCCATTATTCACCACAGGCCCTTGCATGTAAAGATCTGTGTACAGACAGGGGCTCCATTACACATAATTTATTCAGAGAGTCGGGGCTTTAAGCAGGGTGGTAAAAGGGTAATTATGTTAAAAATAACCTCCAAGGTGGTCGGAGGAAGGCCACGTTCAGGTATCCCAGTGGAAGTGAGGCGTCTCTGGGTCAGCTGCGCTATTATGTCTCTGCCAGTTGTGGACCATTAGCCCGACAGAGGACGTCCTCCACACGCTGAACATATGTCACAAGAAATCATTATAACCTGGACTTGGTTAACATCTCAATTAAGGAGGCTGGATATTTTGCTGCATAGGCTTTAAAGAAATCCAAAATAAATAAATAAATTAATAAATAAATTCTATTTATTTCAATATCAAGCTCTTCATTTGCAGAATCAGACAACGATACTGGCAGGACTGGAAATTCACTGGATCAGCAACCGACTTGGCTGGAATAGACGTTCAGAGTTCCAGTAAGCGTAAAGTTATCTGCCAGTTTCTCATTTAATAGCACTGGGGTATCTGCGACTAGATCATCTTGCCAGCTTTAGTAGTTCATGAGATGATCTTATATTTCTACACAGAAAAACCCGATCTAGGCAAATATTCATTAAAAAAAAACAACAGGCATGTTAATTAGTGCTCAAGATTCAGTCATCAGCTCATTCTGTGCAAATTTAATGGAGTGGATGCACTCTGTTTTATTCAGCCTAATTCAAACCAACCTGGCCGTGTTGGATCAATTGTAGCAGCCGAAGATGCCAACTGCCAATGAACATCTATCTATGGCAAATGCTACTGCATTGCCTGGCTCCACACAGCCCTCCACACCTCATGGAGTAATGAGTGTTTTCTTCAATCATTTGCACTGCAGAATGAGCACAATGGCACAGGTTCCCAAATTAGTTGCCAAGTCTCTATTCATCACCATTCAACTCCCTCTCAGCATTATATAAAAAAAAAAAACCAAAAAAAACTCTTTTGATCATGCTGAAATTAGCTCATACAACGCTCTCGGTTATATGCATCTGAAGGGGCTGAGATCACAAATCCAATAATGGCTGGTTGTGAGCTAGTTATGGGGAAAGACCGGGGACTGCCTTTCAGATCGGATGCAAATCAACATTATAAAGTTTGACCTCAATAGTGGTGGCAGGGCACCGAGCTAATCTCAGCACCGGTTCTTATGCTGTGTTATTCTTAAAGGGCTAAACACTAGCGCATTCTGTACAATGTAATGGAAGACATACAAATAAATACGAAAGTGAAGGCCAGACACGTCTTACACCTCATGAAGGAGCCTGTCCGTCACGAGGCTTACAAAGTGTCTGGAATGTGCTAACGTCTTACTGCCAGCACTGGCACCAAACGTCGCTTTCTTCGCTTTTCTTCTTTCACTCAATTTGATTCCCCATTTAAATGGGATTGAACTGCAGGGTGTCTGACCCGTTTAGCATATTTCAACAATGATGGGTTTCAAAGTCATGAAATCCATCTGCTGATGTGATTTGGGAGCAGCTGGAACATGATTAAAAGGAGGGACAAAATACCTAGTGACAGAATAAAATGTAAGTCAGTGGGGAATAGCATTCTTGAGCATGTTAACTACTTTTTTTCAGAGTAATCTGAAAGCAGAGAGCAGCTTTATTAGTGTGTTATTGGCACGCAGAGAGGGATTCTTACACTTGCTACTTGAGCTAACTTTTCGTGGCAGACTACAATGTCCGAGTGTGTGGCAAAGACACAGTTTAATGGTAAGCAGTGGCGCTGCTTCCTTTGACTCGCTTAATTATCAGATCTACTGCACAACACCCAAAGGCCATTTTTCACTGGGTGGCATTGATGCAATTATTTCCATAGCAGTGTATTCCTCTAAGATAAATGGAACTGAGGTGACATTCTGCACGTGTCAAATCACAATATGCATCTTTTTATTTTTTATGAGACTAAGTCTATGTGCTTGTGTTTCATCTACTGAGTGAAGCATTTTTCTTGTGGGAACCCATGTCAGCTACAAGACTTATTATGATAGGAACAAGTTTGTTATTTTCCTGAACCATCTGAACACTGTGATATTCTCACTGATGGATTATGATTTTGTATTGGCAAAGATTTCTGTCAGCTGGATATTTCACAAACCCAACTGGGCCCTGTGGAAGTGGAAAGGAAATGTGTGTGTGTGTGTGTGTGTATGTGTGTGTGTGTGTGTTTTAAGTACTAAAAAGCACACACACACTCACACACAGAAGGATTTTGATAAAGAAATGATACAACAGCAACAGATTTGTAAAAGATCAATTACACTGGTTATCTCATGAGGGAGGCACCATCTTATGAGTACATTAATCTGGCTCCTTTGTAAAAAGAACCTCTGCAGTTTACAAGAAATCCAATTCACAAATAAATGCAGACTCCACTTTGGAACAATTAAGAAGCTTTTTTGATTAAACTCTTTGATAAAATGTGCATTTGTAAAGATGAGAACACCATCAAAGACTTATCTCAGCATCCCACCCATTGTGCTCACTTCCTGTCCTCAGTAATATCTAATTATATCTTAAACACTAAGAACTTAATGGAAGACGTTTTAGTTTCGCTAATTGCTGTAAAAAAAAAAACAAATCATTCAATGGCTGACAATTTTCTTTTCCCAAAGTTTGTGTTGTCTGGGTTTACTTTGTAGAAAAGTTTTGATAGTGGACAGAAGGTATTACAAAGGATCTAGACCCCACAGAGCTCAGTGCAGTGGCCCAGACCTACACCAGTCTGTGGGCGAGTCAAAGATTTCTACAGGTCTCCGGGCTCCATGTGGAAGAGAGTTGGCTGTTATCTGTTATGATTAGTCAGTGATCCGAGAGAAGGCAGCGTCTGCTTCAGCCTCAGTGGGAGAGGCTCAGAGCTCACACCATCTTCTTCCCTGGATACAGTTTGTCTGTTTGAGAGTGTACTTGTGCGAGTGTGTGTTTGTGCAGGCCTGTATCTGACTGGCTTTCCCATCACTAGACATTGTGCACTTGCTTCTTGTGTTTTATCCATGGTCCACTGGACAAAGGGCCATGGGAAATGAAGGCCAAAAGAGGAGAGGTGGTGGCTGGACAGGACTGAAGTGACTGTTTGTGTGTGCGTGTGTGTGCGTATGTGTGTATTACTATTTTTGAAAGTGCCTTTATTGAGGTACATGCATATGGTGAGCAATTTTAAGTGTTTGAGCAGTCACAAATTCAATATGTGTTTGGTGTGTCCAGGCAAAAAGGAGCGACAAGTGACAATGAACTACGTTTTACTATAAACAAATCCATGTGAGACACAATCATCACAAGTTACAAGATCATTTTCCTTTTCCATGTTGGTCTCTGAAGGCCAAAACGCTCCTTTTGGGCATGCAAACATTTTTCATGCACTAGGGAATTTTCCTCCAAAAATTCCCTAGTGCATGAAGTGCATTTACTTTTGGTTTGTAATCTGCCTGAAATTAGGCTTTAAAGTTTTATTCGCAAAATCCATCCAAAAAATCCATTAACTTTTTGCAGATGTGAAAAGAATAAAAGTACTTTCATATCTGTACAATAAATATTAAGCTACGACTATCAGCTGGCATGTATTGGCATGAGTGTTGTTGGATTAATTTATAACAAAAAAAAAAAAGAAAGTGAAATGATATTTTATCATTTAGCAAGATATTGACAGGTAACCAGAACAGGCTCAGGAAAATACAGGTTCCCACTTATAAACAAACCAGTGCATAACCCTCCCTACAGTCACCTTGTCCACACGTCAAAGAGTCCATGGGCAAGACACTGAATCTTAATCATGATGCAAATCAAAACTGCTGCCCCTGGTGTGTGTGCAAAGCATTTTGAAAACTGCTAAGACAATAAGACAGGACATAAGTGTGGTCCATTTCACAGAACGTCAATGTTTCCCTTTAATGTGCACTTGTTAAATGGTTTGGGCATTGCTTATAGCACTTGCCTAAATCCATGCTCTTGGACTTGCGCGACTTGATGATCTCCAGCTGTGCAGGACTGTCGTATTGCTTGGTGCGCTTTTCCGACATACTCTGGCGGCCAAACCCCTCCCTCTGGAATGCACCGTCAGGATCTGCGTCTGGACTAAGCGAGCTACAGTTTGTTAGAAAGAAAAGACAAAGGAACAAAAAGAGGTAGAAATATTAGATACTGGCAAATGTAAAGTCACTCCTTTCATCTGGAGTTTATTCTATTAACGATATATTTTGCAGTCATCTTCAGCATACATAAAGTTGCACTTGAATAGAAGCCATACTGATGATAAGACTGAAAAATACAATCCTCCTATTAATGTTCATAAGAACCAAATCCCCCTTTACTATCAGAAAATGACCATCTACATTCAATATACGCACTCACATATATGCATTGACACATGCACTTCTTAAATTTCAAAGACTTTTCTAATCAAGGTCACCTACACCTGTGCTTAGTGGGTTCAGCACACACCATAAGGGGGAAGCGGGGGCTTGGCATGATATCCCAGAAAGGTGAGGGTTCTCTGGGGTCAAAGCCATTCAAATAAAACCCCTCTTCCAATACGTCTGGAGCAGCATCAAGGCCTATCCCACTGTAGCACACTCTCTTTGAGATCCTCTATCTTTGTCTGGATCTTAATTGAAAATCGGAGGCGAGCGGGGAAAGGAGGTCGGGAGAGGTGGACACTGGTATTTGCATGTAGAAAAGTGCATTTGCAATTAAGGTGAGGGCAGACGGGAGGTAGGAGATGCAGTGACAGTGAAATTTAATACATCCTGCACGCCGCTGTTTCTTTTGTTCTCATGGTGCTCATACGTGACCATTAAAATAACATCAGAGTTTTCATCAAATTATCTAATTTCTCTGTATTTGCAGAGCTTCAGTCCCAAGTCGAATGCTGTAAGTGCAAGAATAGAAGTTTAGAAGTTGCGAGGAAATAGATGTTTGCAAATGTATCCTCTTGGAGCAGATCCTCCTTGAAGCATCCCTCAGTATTTGTAATATCAGTTAACTGCAGGCACAGTCACACTTGTTTCCATGTAAACAATTCTTATTTAGGTCGTCAACCCCACTTAACAAGAGAGCTGCTTCATGTGTCACAGAGGGGCTGGCGTCAACGTGTTACTTTTTCGTCAACCATACCTGACAACCCCAACTAAGATCAGACTGTCTCGCAGGACGATCTCCAGATGACACAGGAAGAGCGGGAGGTGGAGCAGGAACAGAGGAATGACAGCACAGATGTATTATTCATTTACACATCATCCCTTGTTTTTTTTCCTCCCATCATTTCGAAAAAAAAGAAAAAAAAAAAGAAAAAACCCAGCATGGCCTGTATTTTTCTGCCTCCGCAAATGTCATCTGTTGGAGCGTGACTGAGATGGTGCAGACGAGAAAGGACGCGTTTTCAGCCTGAATTTAGATTTCATTTACTCTTGCCGGCATTGTGTTATTGAGCCGGTTTGCACATGCAGACAACATAGGTAAAGGTGAGAAACCAGCAGGTGGGATCACACGGGGGCTGTCAGTCAGATACAGAGAGCTGACGACCGCACAACCATTTGTGAGAGTAATTAAAAAGACTAGCAGCTGGGACAAACGGGGGACCCAGTTTCTCTGAGCAAAAAATAGTGAGAAATCTGCGCGAAGAAAGAGTGAAGTTCAGAGCGAGCAGCCGTGCAAGTGGTGTAAATTCACTTAGTCGGAGGTCAGAGCTGTTGGTTTAAGCTGCTGCCCATTTTAGCACCACCTCTGATTTACTTTGGTACATACGGAGCGGTGACTCAATGCCTAGTATGCGGATCCAGGGTAACCTGAAGAGAAGTAGCAATTGTGTTGCTCTGAATAGCTTTTTAAGTCAGAGGTACCTGCTGCCGGAACTTGCACCTCAGGTCTCAGTGGCAGAACCCATAACTATTTAAAAAGGTGGCAAAGGCCAGTGGCCAATTCCTGAGTTTGAATCTTCGTCACAGGTTTAAACTATCTTGGGATTGAATCACCTCTTTTTATATATATTCTATTCAAGCCGTCATCAAACAGAGGTGCTTGACAAATTTGTGAACTAGGGTACATACAGACATATATACATGCAGTGGGGGAAATAATTATCTGATCCCCTGTTGAATTTGGAAGTTCGCTTACCAAGAAATGAACAGTAATTTTTATGGTAATTTACGGTAATTTCATTAGAGAGACAGAATATCAACCAAAAATCCAGAAAAAAAAACATTCCAAAAAAATCTATAAATTGATTTGCATGTCATTAAGTGAAATAGGTGTTTGATCCCTGAGCAAAATATGACCTAGTACTTGGCCGAGAAACCCTTGTTGACAAGCACAGCGGTAAGATGTTTTTTTGTAGTTGGTCGCCAGGTTTGCGCACATCTCAGGAGGGATTTTAGCCGACTCCTCTTTACAGAAACAGTCCAAATCCTTCTGGGTTCATTGCTGCTGTCTGGCAACTCGAAGCTTCAGCTCCCTCCACAGATTTTAAATAGCACTGAGGTCTGGAGACTGGCTAGGCCACTCCATCGCCCTAATGTGCTTCTTCTTTAGCCACTCTTTTGTTACCTTGGTGGTATATTTTTGGTCATTGTCATTCTAGAAGCTCCATCCATGACCCATCTTCAGTGTTCTGGCTGAGGTAAGGAGGATCTCGTTAAGATTTTATGATACAAGACCACGTTCATGAAGTTGTCTTGTACCCTAGCAGAAAAACAGCTCCAAACCATAACATTTGTACCTCTGCTTGACTGTGGGGAAGGTGTTCTTTGGCTCATATTGAGCACTTCTCTTCTTCCAAACACAGTGTTTAGATGTTCCCTGGCAAACTTAAGACAGGCCTGTACATGTCCCTTCTTGAGCAGGGGGACCTTGCCGGCACATGTTACCAATGGTGTTCTTGGTGACTGTGGTCCCAACTGCCTTTAGATCAATAACAAGCTCCTTCCATGTAATATTGGGCTGATCAACCACCTTTCTCATGATCATCCTCACCCCATGAGGCACGATCTTGGATGGAGCTCTAGACTGAGAGTGATTGATAGTCATCTTATATTTCTTCCATTTCTGAATAATCGCACGTTTAGTTGTCACCTTCTCACCAAGCTTCTTGCTGATTGTCATTTCAGCCTTGTGCAGGTCTACAGTTTTGTCTCTGATGCCCTTTGACAGCTCTTTGGTCATTACCACGGTGGTGGAGAGGTTGGAATGGAGCAAACTGATTCTGTGGACACATGTGCTTCATACACAAGTCGATCTGAGGAGTATCAATAATTGATTGATTGATTTGTGGGAGCCAGAATTCTAGCTGGGTTGTAGGTGATGTGTTTTTTTCTGGATTTTTGGTTGACATTCTGTCTCTCTCCATTAAAATGAAACTCCCATAACAATTAGAGACTGTTCATGTCTTTTTGAGCAAACTTACAAATTCAGCAGGGGATCAAATAATTGTTTTCCCCACTGCCGCAACCATTATAATAAGAAGATTCCCTCATCTCTAACTTACTTTTTTAAGCACACAGTGGTTAAAAGCAATGCCCCCCATTCTGAGCAGATGCTTTCCTCCCTGTTCAAAGTACTCCCATCATCTAAAATTAAATAGCACTGAGAATTGCTCACAGGCAAATCCACAGTTTTATCTTACATTTTACATGATTATGTTCTTCACTCCGTACTTTCTTGCAGGAAGTTGAACGTGTCAAACTGCACATTGGCCTTGTTGCTAAGCGGCGTGTGTTAAAAGCCCTCTGTGCTCGCAATTACCCTGGTGACATTTTTTTAACCCTTTTTTTTTCCTTAACTCCAAACCTTTTTTTTTTTTTTTTTTTTTTTTTTTTAAAATACCCCCCCA
>VUQJ01015838.1:2914-13569 GCA_015108635.1 Andinoacara biseriatus | reverse complement strand
ACATTCTCAAATAGATTAAAAAAAAAAAAAAAAAAAGGAACTATAAAATGACTGACCTAAATAATATACTAAGGTGGCCCGCCCATGTAAAATATTTTTGTTTTGACCATGGTTCATCCTCCATCTCGCCCTATCCCTAGCATCATCCTCCCCTGCACATGTCCAAACCATCTCAGCCTTGTCTCTCTGAATTTGTCTCCAAGCAGTTCAACCTAAGTTAATGTACTAATTTCTAAACATGTCCATCTTGGTCACTCCTGATGAAAATCTTCAAATCTTTAACTCTGCCACCTCCACCGCTTGGCCTCCTGTCTTTTAATTAGTGTCCGTGTAAAGTCTGTGTGGGAAAAACTCTTTAATGCATAGAGATTATCCCAATGGTAAGAAAGCCAACATAATCTTTCCAATTATAGAAATATGATATTTTTAGTTTCTGATTCACAATCAAAGGTCGTGGGTTACTGGGAGGATATAGTTAATACAATAATCAAGTCTAGATTTAGTGTAGCCAAACTATGTACAACATACGGTCTGTGTGTATTTCTGTTGTATGCCATTCTCTCAGAGCCTGTAGTTTATTGTGTTAACTAACTTAATGATTCCTGGATTCAGAACATGTCTCATAAGGCAACATGACAAACGTGTGTGGGTGAATGGACTTGTTATGACAGCATACGTACAGACACAACGCAGTCAGCCACAGGCTTCTTCAGGGCATTCTCTGCAGTCTCCTTGAGCTTGGTGAGAAGCATGGCGGTGACCTGTTCAATGCTGAACACCTTCTCCTCCTCCATGTACATCACCTTTAACAAAAGGTAAATTGGCAGGCATGGATATTTATTACATGTCAGCTCAAAATTAGTGCCTTGTACAGCAGCAGCTTGTTTAAATGTTCCAATTAGTGACACAGAGCAGCAACAGCTTCCCAGAGGTTTTCAATCAGAGAAAGTGTCACAAGGCTGTCATCAAGTTTACTGTAATGCTTTATGAGTTCTGCAGTACATACAGTGTGTCAGGTCTGGGAAAAGAATACCAAACATTTCAATTAACTGCAAATGTTCCTACTGCTTCTCTTACCTTGATGCCTGTTGTTCCTGTGGGCATTTGCGCAATATCGTAGACCATGCTGTTTTTGAGGGACTGCACATACGGATCTGAAAACGCCCTGCCATGAAACCTCTTGAACCCTTGGACTGTGTTCTTGCAGTTTGTGACAACCTGTTCCAATTGGAGAAAGAGAAAAATGACTCTCCATTTAAAGAATGCTTAAACACTGACACTGATGTGAATTTATGATTTGGCAGTTTGATTTGTTTTCGCCGTTTCCGTGTTGCTGTTCATGGTCTGTGCACCCGTGTAATGAACCTAAACAAAAAGTGTACCCAGCACCCCGCAGCTTCTTGTAAAAAACATACCTGGCTTTTTGCAGCTGCACCGATTGATCGATTCCGGGGTCCAAAAGAAACACATGCTCTAAAAACAGAAAACACAATTCACCTCTATCATCTACAACAGTTTCTTCACAATGGTGCAGCTTCTTCACTAACTGGTGATAAAACATTACTTTAGGTGTAAATTTTTATGTTCAGAAATAATAATTCTAAGCTCCTTTATGTGGTTCTTCTGTGGACCAAGGGCCTAAAAAATGAAGTACAATGAATGGACTGATAAAGTGGTTTTGACAGCCTGGATCCGGCCTCCTCCCGTCAGCCTGCAGTAAAACATTCATCACCTGACTGGGTAGGTCACTTATCCATCTAATTTTTTTTTCGATGGTATGAATCCATTAAGACTCAAAGGAAGCAATAAATTAAAACCAAGTGGTCACAAGGTTTCTTTTTACTCCGACAATTTCGTTCCCGATAGCTAGCATTAGCTTTAGCACTCACATGCTGTTTCCTGTTGTGAAATATGTTAGCACGCTAACCCGCTAGCTAGCACTGTTAGCTTCACTCATTATTGGGATAAAGAAAAGCAGACTCATTCACATGCTGCAGGTGTTATCGGTGCACACAATAGATCGCAAATCATCCTCAATGATGCGGCTACTCGTACTTACGGTGTACATCGGTCGCTGTATTCATTGGCGACAGTTTCAATCCCCCCGGCTCGGGCTACCGCTACATAGCAGTTCAAAAACCCGACGTCAAAGCCTACAACTGACATTATCACTAACTAACTTAGTAGTGTGGAGTTACAAGAAGGAACAAAAATACAGTTCGGCGCTCAAAGTGACAGCAGCGGCTACAGAAGCTCTCAGTCAGCGGACGGTGATACACCCTTGTTCTTCTTGTTCCATGAAGCTCAACAGCAGCATGCGGTACGCCGGCAGATGCGTGACAGCGTTCAGGAATTTTCTATCTGTGCGCCGACCAATAGCATCCGCCACTGAGCTGTGATCAGGCGCTACCTACAGCTCAGAGGCGGTATCACTCCAGCGGGTCTCCTTGTTTCGGCTGCTCCCTGTAGGGGTCGCCACAGTGGAGTATCTGCCTCCATCTCACCCTGTCCATATCGTCCTCTTCTTCCACACCAGCCCTCTCATCACCTTTAATATCGCTACTGCTTGCCGCTTCACTGTTACACTTCTCTCTCTCTCATTCACATACATGTATTCTGTCTTGTTTCTACTTACTTTCATTCCTCTTCTTTCCAGCGCATACCTCCAGCTCTTCAGGTTCTCTTCCACCTACTCCCTACAGATCAGTGTCATCTGCAAACATCATAGTCTACAGACTCCTGCCTGATCTCATCTGTCAGCCTGTCCTTAACCATCACAAACAAGAAGGGGGTCAGAGTCGATCCCTGATGTAATCTTCTTGAACCCATCTGTCACTCCTACCCAACAATTCATCACTGTCTTGCTGTCCTCATACATCTTCTGCACCACTCTCACATACTGACTTCCTCATGCAGCACCTCAGTTCCTCTTGGAACCCTATCATATGCTTTCTCTAGATTCACAAAAACATAATGCAGCTCCTTCTGACCTTCTCTGTACTTCTCCATCGACACTCTCAAAGCAAACATCACATCTGCAGTGCTCTTTCTTAGCATGAAGCCATGCTGCTGCATATTGAGCATCACTTCTCTCCTTTACCTAGCTTCAACAACTTTTTCCCATATTGTCATGGGAGTTTTTTCTTCCCCATCTCCCTGTGCTTGCATAGAGGGTCATTTCTAATGCTGGGGTTTCCCTGTAATTATTATTTACCTTACAATAAACCACCTTGAGGCAACTGTTTGTTGTTTGGCACAACTGAATTAAATGGCTCATCAGCTTTATCCCCTTGTAGTTACTAAAGCTATGACATCACCTTTGTTCTTGAAGATCAGTACCAACATACTTCTCCATTCCTCAGGCATCCTCTCACTCTCCATGACTGTGTTGAATAATCTGCTTAAAAACTGCACTGCCCTCTCTCCTAGACATCTCCATACCTCCAACCACCTTTACCTTATTCATGCTCTTCATAGATGCACTCATGTCCTCCTTATTAATCCTCTGCACTTCCTCCTATTTAATTTTCTAGTTATCAGCTCCTCAAAATACTCCTTCCACCTTCTCAGCACACTCTCTTTACCCAGTATATTTCCATCTCTGTCCTTAATCACCCTAATCTGCTGCACATCGTAGCCTCACACCAGCATGAATCTCTCACTAAACCCCATGGCTGTCCATAGTACCAACTATTAACATACTGGTACTTTTAAAGTATTGCAACTACTCCATTCGAAACACGTAAAATCAGCACTCTTAAAATGATCTGATCATTAAGACGTCTGACCAAGTTTGACAGTTCTCATTAATTAAACACACCAAGCAGCCACATCAATAAATCACTGTCAGATGATGCAAAGTCATCTTGTTACAATAAAATGTGTTGCTTTTACATTTACTTATTACCCACCTACCTACACAGCTGCAGATAAAAAGAAACACAGGGAAAGAATGTATAGACAGATCATTGTACTACAGTAACACAGTTGTCATTGTCTCCACAGCTGGGACTTGAAGCGATGATCCCATTTCCAGAAGCACTGAACCTCCAAATAAATGTCTCAGCACTGCTTTACTGCTCAAACATTATGCTTGTGCTGAACCATTTCAGTCTCGCCTGTAATAATCTGACGGGCTCATTTTAAGCGACTTGAAGTCTCTGTAAATGTACAGTATTCTCTAGACATTTTCACACCATCTGTGCATGCACATTTGTTTGATTTTGTATTCATTATCATCATTGTCGAGTCTTCAGCATCTGTCATTTGAAATGCATTAAATGTCCAAGATATTTTATTAGACATATTACCACCAGGTAATTTAAAATGATAAAGTCTTAAACGTTTGCCTTCCTTGGTTCATGACAACAAAGGTACAAAGAGTCTGAAGTCTCCATTTTGCATCCACCTAAGACCAACGCTGGATGCCCTTCCTGACACCACCTCAAAGGGATTTGCGTTTAACTTCAGGCGGATTTAATGTTGTGAAAAATTCATTAGTTCTCCATCACATTTAAAAACTGTATTACTTTCATCGAATCTTCTGTCTCTCTAACCTAAAATCCAACAAAAATCTATTTCCAAAAATGGCAGATAATCATATTGATGATGATGAACTATGCACTGGCATCTTGTTTGTTTAGCATTTCCTAAACCACAGTTTCTTTTTCTGTGCATCAACAAATCAGTAACCTTACTGAACTACTTCTGGCATTTTGTGATACAACCTTAAGCATTCAAGTGAACCAAGAATCAATCAAAACAGTTTCACATAAATATTTTCCATTTTTATTGGTTAGACATAATGGCTTGGAATTATAAACAGAGGGCGGTTTAGGAAGGCGGTGAGTGTTCACTCATCGTTCTCATAGTCAGCTGGGTTCTTCCTCTTGCTCATCTGATGCACGTTGGTGCCCCAGGTGTAGGTCAGATACATGAGTACCATTGCTGCAAAAAAGACAACAACAAAACAAATCAGCATCAGGAGTCTGGCACTAAATTTTTAAAAGAAATAAATCCAACTTGCTTTCGATTCTCTTCAAATCTCCCCTCATTCCTCACACACGATACAAGTGAAATACTTTCATTACTATAAGTACAAATATTATAATGATTAAATTAAATTTAATTTAGCTGCTTATCTGGATTTGCTTTACTAGCACAATGTAGTAAATTCTAATTAAGCTCCTTTTTAGAGCTAAAATTAGCAGTCTTTTAAAGTTTAGTAAAGAAAGATGTTATTGGTACTCATGGGCAGTTGACCTCAACAAAAGATGAGGTCAAAGCAGGTTAAAAAAAGAAAAAAGAACATGCAAGCAGGAAACAGCCCAACTCTACCCAGATATTAGGTGAAGTTCATCAAGAAAAATAAAGAAGACTAAGAGCTGAAGCAAAGAGACTAAATGTCCTACGTATGCTCTCAATTTTTAAGAATTTATTGTTACTGACATAATGAACTGGTGTACCAGCATCCTAACATATTGTAAAGAAATATGGGGAAAAACACTCACGGGGTGCAACTCTGAAAACAGACGATCTGAACCGCCTCCAAACGTTTGGGATTCCCTTGGAGAAGTAGTTGGGGAAAGCCCTCTGCTCAAAGGGGGACAGGCTGAATGTGATTATATGCCTGACCTTGGCCAAGTTTCCAAAGTGACGTCCCATGTTTACCAAAGAGCTGATCTGAAAAGACAAAACAGTCATTGGAGCTTAAATGTTTCTAAGAGCTGAACTTAAAGCAAATTCTTGAACCCTAATGTCTGTTTTTGTCTGGGACCACAATGAAAATAAGTGTTCACACTTCAATGTGTAATCCTGGTGCCGAGTTTTATGTGTGTGTGCGCTGTGGCAATGATTAACTGAATAAATTAAACGTAAATAGCTGGATAATGTATCCAACACTCCCACACAAACCACCCTGTCATTGGAGACAGGGTGGTCTCTAATGACAGCAATTTACCTACAGGGCCTGTTTGTATGCAGGCGGAACAAGAGACTACAATAACTACAATAAACTACGATATATCCAGATTATAACCACATTTAAACAACTGAATTTAGGGTTAACGGCCTAAAACTGTCGTAACGACACATGCGTGTTGTATTAACTTAAACTTTAAAATGAAGTCTTGATTTAAACGCCAGTTGATGTAATGTGGAGAGCAAACTAAACCCTTTCACCTCAACTTTTTAAAGTGGTTTTATGTAACCTTATTACATAAACAATAAAATGCCCTTCCCTTTAAAGCGTCCTGTGATAATCTGTAACACAGAAACCCCAGAGGGTGCTAGATTATTGCTCTATAGTCTGTCTCAGAGGACTTTAGCTCCCAAACAAGCTACGGTTAGCCGCGCTAAATGCTAGCATCGACTATTAGCTCACGGGCTAGCAGCTGAGGTACAAACAGACCTTTAATCGTTTCTTTAGCTGCCACATAAGCGCGCTCTTTCAGTCACAATGGGCTTACGCTAGCTCACTTACGCTATAGAATGTGCTGGTATCTTGTGTTTTATTAATAAGGACAAATTAAAGAAAAAACTACACCGTTAAATCATGACATTGAGACTCACCGTCTCGCCTCTCCACGGTGTTTCTGAACACTTCCGGTGTCCGCCGACCGTTTTTATTCAGCTGTCAGCGCACACCGAGGGCATTACCGCCACCTGGCGGCTCGGAGTTTATGGCCAGCCATGACCTACAGTATGTGAGGGAAAGGCTTCTCTTCGAGCTCCAAGTCTGTGAATACTGTGTTCATAGATATTCAGATATTCCAGGAGAGTTGTTAGGAGCCTGTTTGAATGTGGGCATCATTTAATTTAGGTTGCAGATCAAAACTGCCACAAACCACTGTCAGAAAGTAACGTGAGAGAAAAAGCAATTAAATCAACCAAACTCAAAGATCCAGTCTTTTAAAATGCACCACAGCTTTCTTTCCCTCAGATAGGACTTTAATAGAAAGAGGGTGTGCAGTTGTGGTCAGATGTTTACAGACACTCATCAGCAGCATGAATGTCATGGTAATTTGGGGCTTTTAATGATTTCTTTGAACTGTTCTTTTTCCAGGGTGGGGTGATTGTACAATATACATACATTTAAGACTTAAAAAAACAAGAATGGGCTGCACAAGTTTGAATTTATTTTGGTTTTTCTGTAATGATATTGTTGTTCCAGCAGTTTCCAGTTTATGGCAGGCTTGAGCCTTGGTGGTTCCTGTACATCCTAACCAATTTCCTCACACCTGAGGGTGACAGCCAAGGTCTTGAATAGCCAAAGTGGTGACACATCCAAATAATTTGTACTTATGTAAAAATTGTCTGAACTGATGATCTTGGAAACTGCAGTTATGAAACGTCTCCAAGAGACCTTCGAAGTTTGTGAAAATCTACCGTTCTTCTTAGATCTTCACTGACTTCCCAACTGTCAAATACTTTTTGTGCTTGCAAAGTGAAACTACCAATTTTAGTGAATCATGATCACTAGCGAGAAGTTAATATGTCTTGACCTGTTGAGTTAAGAGACCCAATTATTAAAAGATCCGTGTATATTTGAGCCTGTATGTATACTTATAGAGAAAATATTTTAAATCGTGCACCGAATTTTTGATTGTTAAAGTTATTAAAAATGTATGCTGTGCAGTCATTCCACCCTGGAAAAAAATAACAGTTTAAATAATCAAAAGCCCCAAATGACCATGACATTCATGCTCATGATGAGTGTATGTAAACTTCTGACCACAATTGTAAGCCAAAAAGAGCATTTCTACATATTACTGCTCAGGTGTTTTTTTTTTTAAACTTGAGAATCCAAGTATTTGTATTATAACTTAGAACTAATTTCTTGTTCACTGAGTTCCGTCACTCAGCTTTAATGAAAGTGTCATCTATATTTGGCAGAACCATCTTGCACAGAAATCACTATTCCAAAAATCTCTTTTCTTTGGGGGTTCATGGCTTTTCACACATTTGTAACAGACAAAGACATGGTTTATGCATGCTATTTTTTAATTTTTTCAACTTTTGTCCACAGAATTTCATTCTTTTGAATATTTCTAAGCTGAGCACACGGAGTGAATTCATTCAGTTTGCATAAATAGACATGTCATGCATTTAGTCTCATTCAACCAGTACAAATACAAAAGCATGCAGTCAGTTCACACGTATGCAGTCACTCAGTGACCAGAGGTAATAAATACACACTGAAACCTCGACAACTTTCATTCTGGACATTATGCAGACAGCTGTCTGTAATCCCCATGAATAAAACGATATGTAAAAGGTTTGTGACTGCTTTTTTTTTTTTTGTCCAGAACAGGGCTACTTAAAAATTTGGAAAATTGTGTTAAATTAAAGAATAACGACAGACGATCCACCCGGAATAAATTAACGAAACAAGCAAACTTAAAATAAATCATACATCACACATTTTCTTCTTCAAGTGCGTTCGATTCATTAACGGCTGAAGATCGGGATGCATTTGCAACTTTTCTTGCCACGCCTTAACAAAAAGGAAATAAATGCCACACTTCTACATGATAAAATACTTTAAGTAAACACACCTGCTCCAGATCATACTTTCATACACAACGATTTTATAAATTTATGAAGTCACCGAGCCTGGTTAGTATATTTGATACTTGGAAATGGTCCACCTGGGATGACTGGTGATGAGGGTTTGGGGATGTTCTGATCAGCCTGTAAACAAGAAAGGGAGGACAACAAAGAAAGAAAGAAAAAGACATGTTGGTAGCTGGTTTAGCGACATGTGCACCTGGTGGCGACCATGTCTTCAAACTCCTTGTAGACGTAGGAGCCATCCTCTTCAAAGATCATCACGCTGAGGGGACTGTAGTGGGAGGGGACACACGAAGGCCTGGGCACAGAGGAGTCAAGCTTCTCATAGATGAGATTTTGCACCATGGTGTGGACGGGTGAACCGTAGATGAAGCCCATGATCCTCGGGCAGATTCCTCTGCAGTACCTGGGGTTGTACTTTGGTGGAAAAACGATCCAGTGGTCCAGTTTGAGCTGACTGAAGTGCACCCTGAAATCATACAAGGCGCAGTCACGTGTTGGGAATTCAGAGCTTGGGAGAAGCTCGGGCAGCTGGATGTCCAGACTTTTATCACCTCGTTTGCTCTTTGGAGATTCCCTCTTCCATCTCCTCCTGTGCCCAGGCCTCTGTTCTGATTTTAAAACCATTTGCTTCTGAAAAGTATTAAAGGCCACAGATGGCCTTTTACCTGCTTTAGCACTCACTAGTGACCTCTGGTGGGCGATCTTGCTGGTGTCATTGAGATAAAGAAGTAGAGGAGGGGACCTCAGGGTGGTCTCCAGTGGACCTTTGCAGCCATTGCCCTTGGCTGTTTGTTGCTCTGGGCAGGTGATGTTGACAAGAAGGTGTATATTCTTCTTCTGAAACTTTAGGAGCGGCAGAAAAAATGACGTGATGTCAACCTCTACCCAGTTCCTCTGGCTCCTCCTGCCCGTGCTGGCTGAAAAGTTCACTGCGCGTTGGACACCAGGACAGAGCGGACACTGGTTGGACCACTCATATTCCTTGATCGTGAGGTAACACAGAGAGTTGACAGGTGCTGAACTTTCATGGTCCACAATGTACAACAGGGCCGAGTTCAAAAGCTGCTCTTTTCGTCTTACTTGATGAAGGCTGTAGGACAAATCCTGCATGAAACTTTCTGAAAATGATAAGAATAAAAAAAAAAAAAAACAGAAAGTCACCATCATGTTACGATGCAGATCACACCAAATTTAAATTCGCTTTGGAATGTCATTAATGAGGCTGATTTCACTGATGTCTTTTCAATTTTTAAGGGGAGGAACAAATGCCTTCAGAATATCACTAATAAAGTGATTTGTTGCCCTCAACTTATAAGTCAATTATACAAAAATCTATATATTTAACTGCACAATTTTCAAATCTAATATATCCATTTAACCATATTTAAATCCTCAATTCAAACTTTCCCCCTTTCTATGAGTGAGTTCCAGGCTTTAAGAAGGCCAATCCATGATAGTGTTGTGCATTGTGTACTTTTCTATCTGGGTATGCTTTTATTGCATTGGCAGTGTGTTTGGGATCATTGTCATGCTGAAAAACTAAATCTTTGCAGATAGTACAGCATGATGGATTTGATCAGTGTTAAACCATAAATATCGAATTTGGATCCATCGCACCATAGGAACTGTTGCCATTGATTTTCAGTGCAGTTCTTGTGTAATTTGATAAACTTCAGCCTCAGTTTATGTATTAAGTGGCTTAAAATAAAAACCCTGTGAAACTGTCAGATACAAGGACTGTTTTAAAAATGGATGAAAAAGCAGCCAATGTCCAAAGAAAATTATTATTTTTTTGATAGACCTTCAGAAAGCATTTAGAAACATTTAGAAACCACCTACCTTCTTTTTTTTTTGTTCATAATTACTATTGTGAAGTGTATCTTTCCCCTGAAATGTAATTAAATCCAACACCCCAGTACATGCTAGTCTTGTGTAGAAATCAATTCTCCCTTCAAGTCCCTTTAAACAATGTTTCCCATAGCCCCCACTAAAATGTGGGTTAGCACTCACATTAAGTTATGGTAAAACATAATGTGGAGAAAAAAAAAAAGAGCGTATGGGGGGGGGGGGGGGGGGGTATT
>VUQJ01015827.1:3466-32897 GCA_015108635.1 Andinoacara biseriatus | reverse complement strand
CATGCTTGGCCAGTCCATCACCTTCACCCTCAGCCTCTTCAATAAAGCAGTGCTTGTCTTAGAGGTGTCTTTGGGGTCATTATTATGCTGGAACACTGTCCTGCGACCCAGTTTCCAGAGGGAGGGGATCATGCTCTGTTTCATTATTTCACAGTACATATTGGAGTTCACGTGTCCCTCAATGAAATGTACAGTGTATAAGCTGCACACAGACTACTTTCCATTGTGTCAAAGTGTCATTTAGTCAGTGTTGTCCCATGAAAAGATATACTTAAATATCTGCAGAAATGTGAGGGGTGTACTCACTTTTGTGATACACTATGTTGAGCACCTCTGCTGGTTTTCCTTCAGTCTCCAGTTCTCATCCCAAAACATCTCAGCCAGGTTTAAGTTTAGAGTCCATGTGAATTATTACAGTAGATGAATAGAAGTGTTTGTTGTAAATGGTCTTAAATTTAAGAATGCAATATATGTGACCACTTAAATTCACACAAGACTCTTTTATTAACTGGAAACCATTCACCATGATAACCTCATGAAGCTTGTTAACATGCTGTCGACAGTGTGAAAAGCTGTAATAGGGTGAAAGATGGGGTTACCCATCTGTTACACCCACATTCTCACCGATGGCCAATTTCGAATCACCAGCGTTAAACAATAAATTGACAGCTTTGTTCTGTGAGAGGAAACCAGAGCCACAGAAACAACAAATTCCACACAGAAAGGCAAACAAAACAAAACAAAACAATTTTTTTTAGAAAGTGCATTCTGAGTGCTGTATGTAATTTAAACAGGAGGATAACCAGTGATGTTTTTCTGGAGGACAATCCCCAACAGCATATTGGCCTGGGTTCTTTCACCTACTCTTCATCCAGTCTGCCCAGGCTGCTATGTTTAACAATATTGAATTTGCTACGGCCATTTGTGAATGTCATCGAGCATGTCACACTTGGATCTCCAAATGACTGAAGTGGAATGTTCACTTTTTGGAACTACAACCAATACAAGTGTATATATTCTAAGAATTTTTATCAGGTACCTGTAGAAGAATGAAAAAAATACAAAACACAAATATTTCGACATTGTCTTGGATCTCCCTTATATAATATAATCCAAGGTTGCTCATTTTGGCCTTATATCGGTGGTGCTGCTAATGACTGAATTTTACAGTGGTTTGTTATGAAAAGGGGTTAAAAGATGTTACCTCTGGAGTGAGAAAACTCGTGAATCCACATGTTTGTAACAAGCCTACATTGCAATTGAAATTTGCAGGAAAATAAGCTTTTAAAACAAATAGAGTGCATTTATAGATCAAGGAATAAAGATGAGCAAATGACTTATTTCCAAACATTCTGGCAGTGTTCCAGTAAAACATTAAAGTTAAGTAAAACTAGTTATGAAGCTTTAATCTCAGACAAACTGATTTGCTCGGGACCAAATGAATCTCAGAAATAAACCAGACATCACCCGTTAGAGATAATCTGAGGGAATTACATCTTTATTTACAGTAACTTCCACACAGTGGCAAAAGCCAGCCGGGATTTTGAAAATTATGTGCCGGCAGTCAGGTCTTCTTTCCGGGTATAATGAACCTCGACTGCCAGCGGGAATGGACATCTCGGAAAACGTCGAAACACTTTTGCAATTAAGTGATAGCTTGATAAATCGAGCAGATATTTGAGGTTTACTATATTCTATATTCTCCCCTAAAAACATCATATAACTTTTTTTCTGTGTCACAGTAATATTTCAAGCTTTTTGGCTGCTCTCCTCCACCACTGCCACATTTGGGTTTTGTTGCGCAATGAACCTTGGGATAGATCCGACCTGTACTTCAAATCTGAGGAAAAGGTGGATGCATTTGTACACCGTGTTTGGAGGAGCCTCACTGACACATTCTGTCTTCAAATGCATCCTTCGAAGGATGCAGCCCCTGAATTTGGACACATCTATAAAGAGTGAAAAGAGATGAGTGAAGCTCTGTCATGACACACACCTACTGGTTAAAGAAGTTCACTGCACTCCATGAGTATCTGGCAGCACAAACGAACAAGCTGCTAGTGGATGAGATGCACCTGGAAAGGCTGACCAAAGGCTGGACAATCCTGATCTCCAAGGACCCCCAGAAGGGGCCAGTCCCATCCAACTTCTGGTCCATAACCTGCCTCAAAAGCTTCCATGATGCACTGTCAGGCAACATAGCAGCAAGATGAGCAGGCATGTGGCTCAAAAAATGAGTGGGGCTTAGTAAGGAATTGGCAGAGATACCAGAGAAGCAAAACATAGTCTACCAGATACTGGTAGATAGAGCAGTCACTCCAGACTGTAAGACCAGACTGACCAACCTGTGCACTGCCTGGATTGATTACAAATAAGCCTATGACTTTATGTCTCACAGTGTTAATTTTGTTGACAAAATATTTTCGTCACAGTTTTCGTCACAGTCACAGTTAATTTTGTGATGGGGGGGACAAGTTAGGAAAACATCCAATCAAACACACAGGTGCACAAATTTGACCGGGAAGCCACAATAAACTTCTGCTAGAACTAAATTATGTAAATAATGTCGGCAGGGAGAAAGAGAAGAGCCGATGTATGGACAAATTTCTTGTTTGACTTCGTGAGAAACAAAATAATATGTAAACCATGTGACTCTCTTGGCTAAAAATGTGACGGATCTTAAACAACATCAGTAAGTCAGTCAGCCAGGTCTCCATGCAAAGGTAAGCATTTTAATGTCATGCAGGGTAAAGTGTTTTTCCAAGTTTAGCACTTGTGTTTAGAGAAAATCACCTCACCGTGGAGGGTTAGCCTTTCCTAATCTTAGTCCTGAGCACTGCCCTGTACCCTTCAGAGCAGGTCCTGCTGTAAACCTTTGTATTATCTCAGTAAGGTGGTGTTAATGATCAGGTGTGTGGGAAGCAGGTGAAATGCTGATATTAATATTAATAATATTCCATAACTTTTAACAATGTTTAATTTTGTGTGTGTATAATGACAAAATCAAGGGAATTGAAGAAAAAGCATTTACATTTTACACCCTTTATATTTGAGTCGACTAAATCGACTGTAGATTTAGTCGACTAAATTCTTACTCTAATTAGTCGACTAAAACTAGACTAAAACTAAAACTATTCAGATGACTAAATTATGACTAAAACTAAATTTAATTTTCGTCACAAGTCTATGACTTAAACTAAATCAAAATGTCTTGTCAAAATTAACACGGATGTCTCATACATGGATCCTGGAATGCCTAGATCAACAGGTCCCTAAGAGCCTTCATTGGGAACTCAGTGGGGATGTAGAAAACACCACTAAAGGCCAACTTCAAGCCAGTTGCACAAGTCACACATCAAGTGTGGGATTTACCAAAGAGATGCTCTGTATGGATACCAACTACAAAATGCAATTGAGACTGGTAAAGTGCAGTTGGACGGTAACAAAGAAGGTGGTAACAATTGAGGGGGTTGCAATGTTGCCTTCTGGTAGTCCAGGGGGTTGCACTGCTATTCTATAATTTGACTACACAGATAGAATTTCAATTCAGTTAAGTTTTATTTATATAACACCAAGTCACAACCCACTGTTGTCTCAAAGCACTTTATATTGTAAGGTGAAGACCCTACAATAATTACAAGAAAACAACACCCTATGAGTAAGTGGGAACAGTGGGAAGAAACCTCCAGCAGAACCACGCTCAGGGAGGGGCAGTCATCTGTCGCGACTGGTTGGGGGTGAGAGGCGACAGTCAGGATAAAAGACATGGACTAGTTCCTATATAACGCTTTTCTACTCTGACTGAGCACTCAAAGCGCTTATACAACACGTCTGCAGTCACCCATTCACTTCCATGTTTAACTTCGAATGCTTGTGTCGGAGAGCAACTTGGGGTTCATGATTTTGCCCAAGGACACTTTGACATGCAGCCCGGTGGAGCCAGGAATCAAACCGCTGACCTTCCAATCACTAAGTGACCTGTCTACCTCCTGAGCTACAGCCTCCCCATGCTGTGGAAGAGAGACAGAGATTAATAATAACTAGCGATTAAATGCAAAGTAGGGTATAAACAGAGCAAAAAGATGTGAATGAAAAGAAACAGTGGATTATGGTAACCCCCCAGCAGCCTAGAACTATTGTAGCATAACTAAGGGATGGTTCAAAGTCATCTGATCCAGCCCTAACTATATGTTTTATTAAAAATGAACATTTTAAGCCTAATCTTATAAATAGAGAGGGTGTCTGTCTACAAAATCCAAATTGGGAGCTGGTTCCACAGAAGAGGGGCCTAAAAGCTTAAGGCTCTGCCACCCATTCTACTCTTAAGTATCCTAGGAACCACAAGTAATCCAGCAGTCTGAGAGCGAAGTGCTCTCTTGGGGTAACGTAGTACTGTGAGGTCTTTAAGATAAGATGGGGCCTGGTTATTCCAGCCCTTGTATATGAGAAGAAGAATTTAAAATTATATTCTGGACTTATCAGGGAACCAGTGAAGACAAGCCAATATGGGAGAAATATGCTCCCTTTCTTTGCAGCATTTTGGATCAGCTGAAGACTTTTCAGGGAGCTTTTAGGACAGCCTGATAATAATTAATTACAATAGTCCAGCATCACTTTGAGACAGGATTTTTCTAATTTTAGAAATATTGTGCAAATGCAAAAAAGTGATCCTACATATTTATTTAATATGTGCACTGAAGGACATCTCCTGGTCAAAAACAACTCCAAGATTTCTCAAAGTTACTTGAGGCCAAGGTAATGCCATCCTGAGTAATTATCTGGTTAGACACCATGTTTCTAAGATTTGTGGGGTCGAGTAGAAGAACTTCAGCGTTATCTGAATTTATAAGCAGGAAAATTAGAGGTCATCCAGGTCTTTGTCTTTAAGACACTCCTGCAGTTTAACTAATTGATGCGTGTCATCTGGCTTCATAGACAGATAAAGCTGGGTATCATCTGCATTCAAAGAAACAATGAAAACTTATGCACTGCCTTCTAATACTGTCTAAGGGAAGCATACATAGTGTAAATAAAATTGGTCCTAGCACAGAAACCTCCATAATTAACCTTAGTGTGTGAAAAAGACTCCCCATTTATATGGACAAATTGGAGTCGAGATAAATATGATTCGATTACTACAAGAACTGAAATTCTGTCCTAGCAGTAGGAGACCTTATGGAAGACCCAGGGACATGTTAGTGAGGTTATATATTTTGGTTGACTTGGAGAAACCTCTGTGTGAGTTGGTGGAGCTAGCTAGGGAGAGGGAGGGCTGGGCTTCTCTGCTTGGACTGCTGCCCCAAAACCTGGACCTGGATCAGCAGCAGAACAACAAATGAAAAAGGCTCTTTCCAACATCTGCCAGTGCAGAATTCAAAAGGTCTAATTCTCTCATGGGATTTTGATTGCACACCTTGGTCATGCTTCTGCAGCTTTTTCAAAGTAAACCTGAAGTCCATCCCCAGTGTTTACATGACTGTCATCAACTCAGCATGAAAGAGTTAGTAAATATGCCTGTACCCACATTCTGAATACAATGCATTAGTTTGAGAGGGAAACTGCATGTGACACCTTGCCAGTAGCAGGTGCAGACCTCTTCATACCTCCTTATGAAATGAGCTGAGCTGGCATACAATCACACTCACACAACTGGTTAGTTTTCTGTGAGTATTTTTTTAATCTTTGCACCTGAAAGACATGGCAGTTGTCTAAAAAAAAAAAAATCTAGTAAATGTTAGAAGTAGTAGCAGACATGCAGAAGAAATGTCGTTTCTTGTGCACATTTAATTTCAAAGGTCATTTCAATCAGTGCGGTCAGGATAAATGAAAGAAAAAGATTTCACCCCAATTGCATTTAAAGCTATATAATTTTATTTTTTTTTATTTCATTTTAATCTAGTAAGCATAACTGAGTTTGGATTGTTTTGTTTAATCTATGTATAATATATTTTTATCATAGCACTAAAGTAATAATACATCCTGCGTATAGGCAGGCATGTGGGAAATGTTTATATAATTTACAAATTTTATTTGCATTGTAAATCTTTGAATCATCAGGGAGATGAGATATGGCGATTTTGCCATTAGAGTAAACATTTATGGTCTTAATTATAGTTACTGCTGATAAAGTAGACAAGGTGCCACCCTGATCCTTGGATATATAAAATTTACCATGTTCTGTAAAACATTGACTTAAACACATGGGGTCGGCTACATGACCTACAATACAACCCACGGATTACTGTTGGGTCAAACTGTTGTTATAGTAAAGTCTAAACTGATGTGAAGTGTGTGAAGTTTGATGGTCTAGAAATAACAGTGTGCATCTACGTGTGAATTTGAACATCCTAGGTGAGTTATTGATTGAACAAGAAAACTTGACCTCTGACCTTTACTTTCAGGTCAAGGTTGCCAAGATTTGAACTGGAAACCAGAAGTTCCATTCTTTGCTGAAGTCTAGTATTGGAGGCAGGGTTAAAATTATTTTGGATATTTACATTATAGTTTAATTTTATTTTATCATAACTTTTTTCTTTAGTTCAGTTAATTTTAATTAGTTTTTAGCATGTTTTTTTAATCTTGGGTTCAATGCTTAGCTTTAGTTTTCTTTAGTTTTAGTTTTTCACACTTTGTCAGGTGCAGGATTCAAGGTGCAAAAGAAACTACTGTATAATTAGATCTCAACAAATTATACATTTGAAAAAAAGACCAAAAAAAACCAACTATTCATTAGATAGCAGCATTATGTGCTAAATGTGTGTAATATTAGGGACACACAACATCATGAAATATCAACAGGGAGAAACATAAAGAAAAATCCAAAAAAACTATGATAATCCAATAAACTCAAACTCCCAGTAAACTCTCCTTGATGCTGCTTCTCTGTTGGAGCTGGAGGAGCTACTCAGATGCTAGCTTGATTAGACATTATTAGGCCTGAATTAGTCTTCTGCGCTGGGTCTTTGCAGGCCTACTTACGCAAGAGGCCAACGTCTTTCTGTGTTAATTACCTTGTCTCAGTGTTTTACCTGTGGTGCTGGCAGATATAAACAAAGAATGCTGGGACTTTCCCTCCTGGGTCTTCCATCTTTGTGGTCAGTTTTTTGTTTTTTCGTTTTTTTTCTTTTGGCTGTAAATATAATTGTCCCTCTAGTTTTTTTGTTGTTTTTTCACTTTGTTCATTTTTTCACATTCATTCTGATAGTTTCAGCAATCTCCCTCCAGGAATTTGTGAGTCCATAATCAGGAATAATAATCAAAGCACCTCTCTCTCATCTCTTATTCTCTCACTGATGAATTCAGAAACTCCAGCTAAAAGTAGCTGGAAATTCACAGGAGGACTCGGCAGTAATGAACAGCCCAATCGATTGTTCCGGGCTGCCTGGACCCCATAGACATACATAGACGTTGCATTGTGGCCTGAATTGTACGTCAGTGTTGCTGCCATATTGGAAGTGGCAATCATAAACATAGAAGTGCATCAGTCTGGTGCTGCGTGGAGTTGTTCAAACCATCTTACAGTCAAAACTGGATCACATGGACTTACCTTTCACAGTTAAGAGTGAACAATTTTTATTTATCTTTTTGGATTTGATCATTACAACATTTTGAAAACAGAATTTACAGACGTTGCAGTAATAATATGTAGTCCTGCAGTGAAACCAACCTCTAAACAATGAAGCCAGTGTTACTTAACTGCAGTGGCCCAAACTTACCACTCATACAAATAAAGACTGGCTGAGCTTCCAGACCTTCAGTTTGCCTGCTAGCTGCTCATCAGTCTATTTTTGCATTTGTGCTTCTTGGCCGTCTTCTTTTAGTGTAATAATAATTAAATTTATAAAGCAGTTTAGAAAAGTTGGAAAAAAGGTCTGTTTTTGTTTGACCTTTTGATGCCTGCACCCTAACATATGTGGAGTATTTGACATTTATAATTATCAGACAAAGTTCTGTTTTTTTGATGCCTCTGTTTCCCAGTATATATATGAGTGAATGTGTGAATGAGACACATTAACTTAAAGAACTTTGTTGTTGCATCACAGCAAAGGGCCCACCCGCTCAACCCAGCCTCTACGTATACACGTCTATGGTGGACCCGACGTGTAGTTACATTTCATGACAGGTGCACGTGAGGTTATGTCGTATGTTACTGCGTAGGTTCAGAGGGGTTTCCATTGGCACCTTGTGAGCATTCCTCAGGTGGACTTCAAGGTTGGTGGTTTTTCCCTTTGAGAAGTGGTCCACACATTTTGCCATCGAACACAACAAGACACTCTTTTCCGTCAGTCTCACTATTGTAGTCAAAGAAAGACTGCTGCCATCATTTTGCAGAATGGCGTGGTGAGCAGACACACACACACACTCAGATGCCGGATGGTGCTCCCAGCTCCCGACTGCTGGAGCAGAAAAAATTATTCCAGATCAATCCATGATGATTGACAAAACTGGCGAAAATGATTGCTATTTTATCGCTGATTTAACTCGTTCAAGTTTGGTAAACACACAATGCAGTTTCAGTTAGTTATCGATTTTTTCCTTTTAATTATAGATTTTTTTTATTTATTTCATTTAACAAAAATATTTTTCAATTTCAGTTTCTGTTAACTCATTCATTTTCATTACTGATAATAACCTTGAGTGAAGCAACACAATGCCATTGGAATTAAAGGTGATAAGGGTGCTAAACTCCCTGGTGGACTGTAGAGGATCTGCATGTCCACAACTAGCTGAAAAACAGTTTACATTTTTTATTTCCTTTCATCAATTATTTTCCACTCAGTCCTCAATCAGTATATGTATATTTAGCTCATATATGTATGCTTTCTTGATAACAATTATGTTTTAGTAACATTTAACTTGAAAATGTGGGTAACAGATGCAAATTTTACAGCATACAGTACTGGTACTGTATGTATAAGAGATACAGCTGTTATCCAGTGCTGCAGGTGCTATGCATTTCATATTGTACTATCCATGTCTTGAGAGCATTATGGCCGCATTACTAAGCTGATAGCACTGCAGCATTTATACTGCAACAATTAAAATACTCAACTAAGCTAGGAAAATCATAAACCAAGTTTATAATTTTGTTCTATTTTACAAGTTATTTAAAATTTTTGAAACCGTGGCAAGTAAACTTTTAATCACTCATGAAAAGAGTTCTTTTTTCCTATCAGCCTTTGAACCTTCATGCTGAATTTGCTTGTCTGTTTTTAATCCGTGAAAACATTTTGTTCCTCTTAAAGAGTGCAGTAGTTTTTTGTGTAACTTGATCTGTGTAACTCGATTAATCTAGATAACTTATTTCATAGCGTAATCTTCACGTGCTTTATTCAAAGTACACCCCCTGCTGAATGGCCTGTAAAATATATTCATATTTATTCACTTAGTGTGTTTTTATGGATTCGGTAGCTTAGCTCGGCCCTCTGAGCTCTTTGTCCCGCCTACACTTTCCTGCTCTATGTGTCAGATGATTAGTTACTTCTTGGCCTCCTTTAGAATTAACAGTACTTGTAACAAATGTAGGCTGTGTGTTAGAGGCCAGGCTCAGTGAATTGGAGACCCGGCTTTGCACGTTGGAAAATCCTGTAGCTAGTCATGCCCCTATAGTCAGTGTGGACCAAGGTAGCTTAGCCATCGTTTGCTCTCCCCCAGAAGACCCAAATAGCTAGAAACTCGGGCCTGCTGGGTGACTGTGTGGAGGAAGCGTAGTCCTAATCAGAAGCTCCTGGTACATCACCGGGTTCATGTTTCAAATTGTTTTACTTTTTTTTTTTCAATACTCTGCGATACACCCGCCGAGGAACTAACTATTGGTGACTGTTTTGAGACGTGATCACGACACCAGCAACGATAGTCACCCAGAGTTTTATTAATTTTAAAGCCTAAATTTTAGTCAGAGGTGGGAAGTAATGAAGTACAAATACTTTACAAATAAGTTACTTTACTTAAGTAGATTTTTCTGTATTTTACTTGAGTATTTATTTTTCTGACTACTTTTTACTTTTACTCCCTACACTTTTACAAAAGTATCTGTGCTTTTTACTTCTTACATTTTCAAAACAAGCTTGCTACTTTTGGTTTAACGTGTTTGCATTACCGGTCAGTGCGGCGTCAAACATCAAACAATCTGAGCCTAAAGTGAGGAAGAATAAGAGACAATTGTACTGACGCATCCAAAGACATTAAAGAGGCAAAACAGTGGGCTGCAGATGTCTGTAACTTGTACTCGTGGTATTCAGCATTTGGCGAGCGCTACAGAAGAGGAGCGAGCATACAGAGTAACGTGCAGCAGGTAATTTTAAATTCAAAGTTTCTAAATGCTCAACAAATATCAGCACAAAAAGTGTGTGCAGTTTGTCAAACAGTGTGTCTCCTAGCTAAACAAACAGCTGCTGTGTTTCCAGGGACAGCAAAGAATGAGCGAGAACTTCACTCAGATGGAGAAAGATGTAAGAAAGAGGAACGAGAGGAAGAAGAGAGCAGCAGCAGCTGATCAAAGCCTGACGACCAACATAATTTACTGGAGATAGACAGTTGATTCTTCTCCCCATGCAGAGCCACTCCAGCTGATCTTAGGGTTCCTCCACCTTCTGAATGCCACTGTTACCCCTGAGCATCCTCATGTTGGTGTTTAGGTGGAGGCACAGTCACCCTCTGCTATGGGGGACACAGAGAATAGAGCTGTGTTTAAATTCCCTTTCACAGTTTGTGTCCTACATAACAGATTCATGCTGAGTGCATTCATTAGGATTCAAATTTAGATTGGACTAACATTTGTATTCTCATGTAATATTTAATTTTATAAAAATAATATATAACGTGGTTCAGTTATCTTTACACAAAAATAGCTGGTAGAAAAATCCTCCAAATAACTACTTTTACTTTCTTACTTTGAGTACATTTCCGAGTCTGTACTTTTTCTTTTACTTCAACTTTTGCCAGCTCTGCTTTTAGCCTTGCCCACCTTAAATGGAAAATTCAAAAAAACTTATTTTTGCTATCTATCACCCACCCTTAGAGTTTCTATCTGATTTCTCAGACTTTTTATCCCATTTAGTGCTCAGTTCAGATATGGGTGGCAGTGGCGCAGTGGGTAGCTGCTCATCTTGCAACTGGAGGGTTGCTGGTTCAAGTGCCCCGTCTGAGCGCATGCTGTCATTGTGTCCCTGGGCAAGACACTTGACCCACGTTGCCTAAGTGAGAATGTGGTTGTGTGTTTGGTGGTGGTCAGAGGGGTCGTAGGCACAAATTGGCATCCATTCCTTTGCCCAAGGGCAGCTATGGCTACATTAGTAGCTTACCACCACCAAGTATGATTGAGGTGTAAATGAAATTGTAAAGTGTCTAGAAAAGTGTTATATAAGATTAATGCATTATTATAAAATAATTATAGTGGGTGATTTTAACATCCATGTAGATGTTGACATGTTGACAGCCTCAACATTGCATTTAATCTATTATAGGATTTAATTGGCTTCTCTCAAAATGTAAATGAATTTACTTGGTTAGATCTTGAGGGGGCTGATGGCTTGGTGTCCACAGGAAAGTAGGTGACTCTCGCGAAGAGTGAGAGGTTCCGCTGGTCCTCAATACAGATCCTCGATGATGCTTAATGACCCACAGGTGCACCAGGCTGCATCACAGAAGCAAAACTCCACCACAAAAAGGGGAAGGGAACAGGCTCAGCCCTCACAACCTTGTGACTATAGGTGAGGGTAAGGATGCAGGTCAACTGATAAATCAACTTAGCTTTGTTTCCTAACTTAGTTCTCTCTTCAACACAGCCTGTCAGTTTCTGACTCCCCTCTTCTTTCATTCATGAACAAGATCCCGAGAAACTCTTCTACTTTGAGCAGCAGCTTGTCCTTGAAACAGAGAGAACATCTACCACCTTTTCCATCTGAGAACCACGACCTTAGTTGCAAAGGTGGGAAGTTACTAAGTACAACTACTTTGTCACTGTACTTAAGTAGAGGTGTATGTACTTTACTTGAGTATTTATTTTTCTGGCAACTTTTTACTTTTACTCCCTACATTTTAACAAAAATATATGTACTTTCCTCTCTTCTCGTTACATTAGATTTAATATATTTGAGGGAAGATTTTATTCCACATCACTGAGCCTTTAAACATCAAACTGAACTGAGCCTAAATGGAGGGAACAATAACACATAAAAGACAATCCCATTGGTGTATCCATCACCAGGGCTTATCACATACAAAGAGATGAAAGAGGGAAAACATATAATTCATGCATAATTTATAGCACTATACTCAGGGATTAAAGTGGGTTGCAATGACATTTTTGGTGCAGATGTGCATAAATTGTTGTCCTAGTACTTCAGTATCTAGCTAGCACTACAAAAGAAGAGTGAGCACAAATGGAGTAATGTGTTGTGGCAGATCATTTCAAATCATTTGCCACATTGTTCCTCCTGAATTTGAGGATCATCTAATGCAATGTTTCCCAAAGTGTGGGCCATGACTGGGGGAGGGGCGGGAGGTCAAAGTGATAACAGAAATTCAGTTTGAAATTACTCACAAGTATGTACAATTACATATTTATATCAATGTATTTATTTGCATAAAAAGTGAATTTAAACTGGTAATAGGAGGTGTTTAGTCTGTGATATTACTCATTACTCTGACCTAAATTTACTGCTCTTGTATTGAAGTTTGTGTCCAAGTAGCAAGTGGGTCACATATTGTCATTAGCGCTTTACATATGGCTGGGTAGCATCAGCAATTAGCCAATAGTCTGTGTTGTTTATGTTTTTTTTAATCAAACTTTTAAGGGAATAAATCACTTTCTCTTGTATGGGATTTTCTGGTTTTTAAGTGGGCTGCAGCTTTCATGACTTTGTGAACCACTGCTCTAATGGATGGACTCTTCTGTACCTTGGCATAGACTTTCCCAGGGAGGCTGAATAGCATGATCTCCAAGTAATTGGCGCACACGGTCACGAAATGGACTACACAGCCCATGACAAAAAAAGAAAAAAAAAAGGGTGCGGTGCACACACAAATGCCAATTAAAAGACATTTTATTTTACATTAAAGGAACAAAGGCAGAACTTAAACTAACCATGATGTGTGTAGTCAGTCCAATCAGTTGTTTCAGTGAGTGCATGATTGAAGAAATAGTATATGTAATGTTGCAAAAAAATATCAAAGTCCAATGAAGCGTCTCAGGGAGGATAGCCACCCATAAAATGAGCTGTGAGCACTTATATAGGGCACTGGCACATATTGGGTCCAGGTGTTACCTGTATCACTGATTGGAAATGAGTCAGTCCTCCAAGTGCTTGCAGGAGAACTGCTGCACAAACAGGAATGCAGAACAGAGTGGGTTGTCAAACCCCCCTCCATAAAACTGGATCCCTCAAACAAAGAAAAACTTAAGGAACCAATTCAAATACATGACACTTAAACTTGCTTCCACAAAGTAACAATTGTACAATAGTACAATAATCATTAAAAATTAAAAAATTGGAGCTTGAGCCAATACGTCTGTAGCCACATTTATCACAGTTTAATGTGTTGGACGCTCAGATCGTAAGACTAGAGGAACATTAACCACTTGGCCTCTTACTAGGGCACCCCAAAAAATGCCAAAAAGGTAGATTTAGACTAGCACAATCCATTTGCCTTCACCCACAGCACCAATGTTTAAATCTATGCACACCAAGTATAGGTGTCAAACACAGCAGAGATTCAATGTTAACCAAAGCTTCTTAGCATTCAGACAACCACACTAATCCAACAAGAAGTCATCTCTAGATACCAGTACTGTCCCATTTTTCTCTGCAATCCTGTCTACCCAAAGAAGCATTTCAACAGAAAGCAGGAATGACTAGCCAGAGACAGAAGTTACATGGGGAGGCTAAACAACTAGGCTGATTTTTAACCCCAGGCAGAGCAACAACCCCCAGACAACTGTTGTACAGTCAAACAACTCATAGTAACATACTCAAAAATGTAACATTCTCAAACCCAAGAGGACTATCTAAACAAAGTTACTATCCAAACCAAACCAAATATAGTAACAAATAGCCCTCACCAAATGTAACCTGTTACAATCACAAACAGTGAGCTACTCAAAATGTTAAGCAATCTGTACCAACTTCCCTTATGTAACTTCACAAAGACTCCTTCCTTGCGCAAATCACAGAAAGAGCCTCATCTAACCAAACCCAATCCAAATTCTTTATAACTCTTACTTAATGGTCTTAAATACAACAATCCAGAATGCCTTCACATGGTGCAACAAATTGCTCTATCCCTACCCTGTTTCCATTCAAGGTCCAGAGATAGAAAGAACAAAGAAACAGCATTGTCCCAGGTCAACTAGCGTATCAAAGAGGCGTGTCTCCAAACAACATTGCAGAGGCCTTTCAATGCCCCAAAACATCCAGTTAAAGTGAGTAGAACACCACTTTCCCCTCCTGAGTTGCCTGATGGGTTGCCAGAATCACTTCCAGGCCAACCTTGTTTGTTGGCCTCAAAACTTTTCAGCTAACAACACTCTACACTTGGCCTGCTGGCCGGAGGAGTTCTATTAGGCTAATCAAGCATGATAGAACTGCAGTGTCCACCATCTGGTTTGGGGATTACAACTGCAGCAGGCACCAACCACCTAGCAGCTGCAGCTCAGCAATGGAGATGTGGAACATTGTCCATTCTGACTCAATGTTTTGAGCCTCTCTTTGCTGGGGATTATAATTGATTATCTTGCGCACCGGGTGCTCTGCCAGATACAGTGAATCTATGTTTGGCCTATCCAGCATCCTCCTTCACCACCAGTTCCAACTCACCAATAGGTGGCGTTCAGTTGCCAATCACACCCCTCCAGGTTCTCACTGTTATTGCTCATGTGAGTGTTTAGGTCTCCCAGTTCAGACAATAGAGTGCCTAGGTAGGATACCCTCCAGCACCCCATCCAATGATTCCAAGAAGGCTATGTACTCTGACCTGTGCACATAAGTGCAAAAGACAGCCAGGATCCATTCCCCAACCCAAACAGAGTCCAGCCCCTCTCCAGGAGACTCTTTCCCAATAGGCTGTTAACACTCTGCTGCCTGAACAGCAGGTACCACTTCAGAATAACAAAATCTTTTCTCCTAAAATTTACATTGTAAATTGTCACATTATCACATTAGACCCAATCTTATCTCCTCATGCATGACCGACTGCCTAAAAAAGGGCACCTGCAGAAAAGCAGGAACATGATGAATCTGATAAATCTGATTTCAATCATTAAGCAAATATGTAAGACTGCTTTGTCACATTTGTGCATTATTTCTATAAATGAGAAAAATCCTTAGGATTGGATCAGGTGACCTTGAACCATCCCTTTGTTGCATTGCAATAGACCTAGCAGTTCTTTTTCGTTCACCTCTTTTTAACTCTGTTTATTTTATCCTGTCTGTCTCCCCTCACCCCCAACTGGTCACAGTAGATGACTGTCCCTCCCTGAACTTGGGTCTGCTAAATTGAAATTGAAATTTACAGACCTTTTTATAGACAGTCACCCATTTTCAGAGGCTCAAACAGGCATCATTTAAATATAAGGATTATTTTTACTACTTGGATTAAAATCATTTGCAGCCAATGACTGCCTAACGTCAAGAACCCATGGACATTACCCAATACTGTGCTTCCTCCTTTGACATCCTCTGCCAGGCCCATACTGCAGCCACCTTCAGTTACTGCTGGTTTGTGGGTCCTTCTGCATTCAAAAATGCATCTGCAGTTTTGCCTTGAGTAATTGAAAAGGGTGCTACGTTGAGTTGAAATCAGTTGACTGACTTGGGCATTGAAGAATATCACATTTCTTTTCTTTGGGAAACTCTTGGGTCGCTTTTGCAGTAGGTTTTGGGTAATTGTCCTTTTGCACTGTGAAGTGCTGCCTGATCAGTTTTGCAGGATTTGTCCGAATCTGAGCAGAGTATAGCCCTCTATACTTCAAAATTCCTCAAGCTACTTCTGTGAGCAGTCACACAATTAATAAACACCAGTGACCCAGTTCCACTGGCAGCCATGCATGCACATACCATAACATTACATCACAATGGGTGGCTGTAGCACAGGAGGTAGAGCAGGTCACCCACTGATCGGAAGGTCAGTGGTTTGATTCCTGGCTACTCCAGGCTGCATGCCAATGTATCCTTGGGCAAGATACTTAACCCCAAAATTGCTCTCCGACGCAAGCGTTGGAGTATGAATGTGTGTGAATGTTAGCTAATTAGAAGCACTTAGCTTAGTTACATATGGAAGTGCTGGTGTGAATGGGGTAAATGTAAACATATAAGCACTTTGAGTGCTCAGTCAGAGTAGAAAAGCGCTATATAAGAACTAGTCCATTTACAATGTTAGACAGATAATATTGTACACTTTGGATCATGAGTGGTTTCTCCTTCTCCAGACTTTTCCCTTCCCATCACTCTGTTGCACGTTCATCTTGGTTTCATCTGTCCAATACGTTTATTTTTTATTTATTTATTTTTTTTTCTAGAAGTAGGTCCACTCTTTCTGGTGTTTCCTGGCAAAGTCTAATCTGGTTGTCTTGTTCTTGAGTGTAATCAGTGGTTTGCACCTTTTCGTAAACCCTCTGTATTTGCATTCATGAAAGTGTCTCTTGATTGTAGACTTTTACAGTGATATGCCTACCTCCTGACTCACCCATAGAAGGACAATGCATGGATTCTTCTGGCTTTAAATGAGTCATTGTTCTGATATTTTATAAGTAGACCAATAATGTCTGGCATGATGGCAGCAACAGCACTTAATTCATTCCTACCAGAAGGTGTTATTTTTCACAAACATAAAGATAATATTCAGTGGCACTTTAGTCTAAAAAAAGGAAAATAAATGGGGCTGAAAAATCCACTGTGGTGGGTGACAGTGTTGTTAAATCAACAGTAAGCTTTGAGGCTGGCTCATCAGGTACTGTGCATGAGTTTTTTTTCTCTGATGTAAATGGTAAATGGACTAGTTCTGCTTTTCTACTCTAGCTGAACACTCAAAGCACTTTATACAACACGTTTGCATTTACCCATTCATGCACACATTCATACAAGCAGTGTTTTCTATTTCAAAGTGCTTTCTATCTAACATTCACACACATTCATACGGTTCCATCTGCTGAACTGAAGGAGAGTAGAGATGAAGAAAAAGAACTCAGGCACAGAGAATGAAAACAGGATGAGACCAGATGATAAAGTTTTAGTAAATATTTGTCTTGAGGCGAGGAGAGATGAGCACATTCTCCTCTGCTGTTCATCTGAAGAGGAACAGTGCAAAGATCTGAACTGGATGAGTTCAGGGCTGGAGGTCAGCATCAGTGCTAGACTTTACATTGATATTGTTCAGCACAAGCTAGTCAAACTGTCCACTCTCTCCTCTTCTAGGCCCTACCATACTCATTTATCATAACCAGCTGCCCACGCTCACAGCCATGATTCATTCCCTCAGATGGAGGGGAGATCACGGAGCAGGGAGGTCTGCTTCAAAGACATGGTAAAAAGATGGGAGAGAAAAGAAGGAAAAATGAGACAACAGCTGAGAGATAAGAGGAGTGTTTGACCTCAGTCATAGTGTTACCCCACCATTTGTCTCTGGATCAGTCTGTCAATTAGCCTGGTTCTAGATGTCAGCACAGAAAAATGTGAAGAAACGCAAGAAGGGGGATGGTGGATATGAGATGAGGACAGGTGAGATAAGAGACAGAAAAGGAAAGAGGCTATATAGTAGGCGCTGACTCATCTCTGAAGAGAAGCGGATGGAGAACAGAGAGCAGGAAGCTGCTCATCTTGCGGGCAGCTAAGAGAAGCATTTCTCCTTCCTCCTCTGTCTGAACTTTTGTCTTGTTCACAGCTTGTGATCTTTCTTCCCGAATCCTGTAAACACAGCAACAGGAAACGTGTGCTGTCATTCGCCACTATGATCTGATGACGGAAATAACAGAGACAGCTAGAAGAAGGGAGGGACTGGATAAAAAAACAAAACAAAAAAAAAATAGAACAGTCACGAAACAAAGTGAGGTCAATCCTTACAGTTTATGGGAAGACAATGTGTTGCAGAAAAATACAGTAACTGCGGCGTTCATACGGAGTGAGGATTTACATAATGTGATAGTGCATTAAGAAGCATCAGGGACACAGATCGTACCTCTAATCCTCACAAAACCTGCCTGCCCTGTTCAGCCTACTTGATCTGGTTGCCCAATCCATCTCTGAGTTCTCCTTGTTCTATCCTGGGAGCTAAATTCATCCAGCAGCTGTCAGGGGAAATTATTTTGGGTTGGATTGCAGGGTGTGTCGCTCCCAACTAGGGCTTAAGTTGGATTTGCATGAGGCCCTACATCATATAATTTTGGACAGTTTGCATTGTGCTCCTTCACTTGGTCATTATTATAATTGAAGGCTGCCTGTTTTTGGCAGATCAGAGGCAGTAGTTTGTAAGGGGGTACAGGAATACCAAGCAGTCATCTGTGTGGCGATAGACACAAGCAAAAGATGCAAGTTTAGAACTACTGCAATTAGATTAAGAAATCCAATTTTGGCATAAAGGCACAAAGCTGTCAGAAGCAGATGGAGCGCCTGTGAAATCCTCGCCTATCAGTCAAGTCAAAAACAAGATTATCTCCAGCAGAGAGGGAGAGAGAGCGGCCCTTCATTTGTTATTTTTCAGCCAGTGTCTTAAATTCCGATAAAACCAGACTCTTTCTGCTTCAAATACCAGCCTGAGATGATGTCAGGCGAGAGCAATTATTCTTTGACTCCAACAGACGTGTGCAAATGACTAATGATACTATCATACTGGCGCTATAAAAGAAATGAAGAGGATATTGGAATAACAAAGTGAAGATAGTCTAGCTTTTTTTGTGAAGCATGTGTTTTATCTCTTTTCCATACATCAAGCAAATGGTGTGAGACGCTCTTTACGCTTTGACAAAGTTAGCGGGGAGGTGCTGCCACCGCACTGAAAAATATGTCTTACTTGTAAACATCACAATTAAGTCTTGAAGCTGCCAAAGAACACATTTTCTCTCATTTCATGTGTGTTTAGTCCAAAACGGAAACCCAGAAAACACCCACCAGCTGTACCCACTGCAATGTCCCTGCCATACATTTAGAGGTAGACTGGGGACAGTTATGCACAAAAATCACTATTTGCAGCTATTCAGCTACTTTTACTTCCCCAAATCAAATCAGGACTGCTGCCAAGTGGCTATTCCAAGGAAAAAGGGCAGGACCCAGACAACACACCACCGGGGAAACTGGCTGGAGTCCAGCTTTCCTTGCAGACTCTTCAAACAAACAAACAAACAAACAAAAATAAACAACCGTGAATTGATTTTGTGAAGTCTAATCGAGGTTACAGTAAAGGCTGTAGCTCGTTTTTGTAGGCAGAGAAAGCTAAAAAAACAAGACTCACCTGCGCAGACATGATGATCACTACAGCACAAAACAGCACAAAACACAAACAATAATACAATGATGTGTACTTTACATCAATTTATATACATTTTTGTTTTTTGTTACTTCCTGTTTTACTTTGTTAGTGTGTGTCTCTTGTGGCTTGTTTCAAGTTTTACTTCTTGTCATTTTCCTTGATTGCACCTCATTTTTCCCATTTCTTCCTTTTGCATTTTTTGCGATGTCTATTAAACCTCCTCCTGTGCTCGCTGCTCGCTCGGAATCAGGGGAAAAAGTGAATATTTGCAGATTGTTTCTTTTTTCAGTTTCACTACTTTTGTTAACAGGAGTGGGTTTAAACCAGGCGACTGAACCTGTCCAGGAAGAAATATAAATGTTTGAGACATGCATTATATAATTTTAAAGAGATACACTTAAGGGGCATCTTTCCAATGAAGGAATTTACTGTATATATTTGAGCAAAACAAAAGAAATAATAATAATACACTGTGTTGGGCACTCTTCACCACTTGAGGCTCTGAGGAGAATAAAGCTCAGAAATCTGTAGTGGCCACACACACAGTCTCATTGGTGGATGATTTTAAGCATATTTCATATCTAAAAAAGAGAAGGAAACACTAACACTTGTCTTCCTTTCTGTTCCTTTCTTGATTTATTGTAACAATGTATGTCACATGTAATTTTTTAGACATGACTTTTATTTTCTTTAAGAAAATGAATTGAATGAATTAATAACAATATTTTCCACAAATGCTAAACCATGTAAGGAAGAAAGTGGTTAGATATGATTTTCTATAACACAGTTATGCTTAGTAGATTGTCTGTCAAGATTATTTTAATTATTATTTCCCGCTAAGTGATGTCATGTCATGTTTAGGTTGGCAGTCAATACTTTACATTGTATGTATTCTATATGGTAGACAGTGGTTAGCCACTAAACAATAAGCATAAATACTCAGTAATTAGTAATTCATAACACAAAAGGGAAAATTGCAAGAAACATTTTTCCTGCTGAGCAGAAAGGCATTAAAATGTCTTTTCATTCAAACAGAGCCTCCCTAAAATTGGAAGCAGTGGCTCAGTAGCCACAAAATGCATTTTTTTCACTGCTGTAAAAGGTGAAATTAAAATGCTCAGCTTCTGAGGTGATCCAACTGATTTGAATCAGTCCATAATTAAGTCTAATGAAGAAGTAATTCCGGCAATCCACTGATCACTAAGGGACGTCACCCTCTGTTATAAGAATATTCTCGTAGGGTTGGAAGAACAGGTTGTCTGTGCTTAGAAATGTGAGGTCTTTGATCAGCCAATCTACATTAGCCGCAGCAGCTGTGAAATATGGCTTTATCTACAGAAATAAAGCTTTTATGATTGACTGTGTTTCTGGAAAAGGAGGACATAAAAACCCTAACATGACAGAACACGGAATATGGCTGGAAATGTTAATATAACCCTGATGGAGTGGAAAGCTGGATGGATGGATGATTGAATAGAGAGTGTGAAAGATGGATGAAGTGGCCTAAAGGTAATTAGTTCCCAAGGAAAATGACAGAAACTCTACATTAGCACAATTTGGAGTGAAAGGACTCGCATATTATGTTTATTTCATTAAAAATAATGTACAGCACTTCGATAAATTAACACCACATAATTATTATTGTAAACTGTGTAGTAAAAAGCCATTTGGGCATGTTTAAAATTTATGCTCAGTAGAAAGTAATGCAGTACATCGAGCTCAAATACTGAATCAAAGCCTGCAGGAAACAAACAACCCCTTCCACACATCTAGGTTTGCCCCAATATAATAAACTAACGCTCTTGCTGTGGCTCGACTTCAGAAAATTGCAACTTTCAAAAAAACACTGCAGCCTGCATACAAACATGTTCTCATTGGCAAATATTTAGCAGCTGGTGTTTAACATGTCCATTATTTTGGACTAATGATGAATATGATTATCAGTAACAAAGGTTTTTGCTATCCATTGAGAATTTGGTACGATGAGGTATAAATGAGGAAATTAATCGAAGTGTCACACAGGTGATTCAGGTGTGGCAGAAGGGGAGGAGTCAGAGAGTTTGTGGGATTAAACCTGCCAGCAAGCAGGTTAGGTTCACAGAGTCAGTTACCATGGCACAGTCGGTGTGAAAGGTTGTCTGTATCTGTGTGTTGACCCTGTGACAGGCTGGCGACCTGTACAGGGTGTACTCTACCTCTTGCCCTATGTCAGCTGGGATAGGCTCCAGCCCCCCTACAACCCTGAAAAGGATTAGTGGAAGAGAATGGATGGATGGATGAAATGACCTTATGAATGTTGACAGAGAGAAAATATTTGTTGATGCACTCTATTCACTATAGTCACAGCTTGCTGGTATAATCAGTAGCTTTGTTTGCACTTGTGCGGGGCTTGTCTCATTGCTTCACAGAATAGCTTTATCAAAATGTGGCGATAGCCAAATTGGTCAGTAGGTGTCACTGTGGAGATGGGTTTCAGATTGTCTCAACACAATTCCGGCACAAATGCTTCGAACATTTCAGTGTTTCATAAAGCCTCACTTTGCCCATCACTCCTGAACATACTCCTCTGTTTAATTATACTGGTGTGTAATTGGTGACTGTCAATGTCCATGATAGAGGGCAGTTTGTCTAATGTCCTGCTCTCTGCCACTATAGTCAGGGAGTCCAGCTCCACTCCAACCATTGACCCAGCTCGCCTGACCAACTTATCCAGCCTCAGTGCATCTCTCTTCCTGATAATGCCTGCCCGCCACACCACCACATTAAAGAGAGTGCTTGTATCTATAGATTAGTAGAATATCTACAAGAGTTTTGTGTTGATGAGTGGTGTGTTGGTGCACTCCGATCTTCTAAGGAAATAATGCCAGCTCTGCCCTTCCTGTACAGTGTGTCTGTGCACACCAAATACTCCAGTTTGCCATCCAGCTGCAGACCAAGTTATTAGTGGGTCCTCACCATCCCTTCATCAATCCCCCAATAGAGACTGGCTTTAGGGGTTGTCCAGACCTACAAAAGTAAACTACCATCTCTTTAGTCTTGGGCATGTTCAGCAGCAGTTGATTCAGTTGGCACCATTCCACAAAGTCATCCATCTGTCTCCTGTACTCATTCTCCTGTCCACTCCTGATATATTGGATGATGGCCGTGCCATCTGAGAATTGCTGCATATGGCATGTATCAAAGTTGTACTGGAAGTTTTTAATTAAATGATTTTGACCCGTATTTTCAGTCTCATGTTTTCATCTTCAGACACAGGTGATTCAATCACATGTTACAATAGGTAAGGTTTAATATGCAATAATTAAACCCTCACTATTTGACCAGCTATGCCATAACATAAATATTTTATATGAAATAAGCTCAAATTTTAATAACACAAAATGTTGTCAACTTAAAAAAAATATTAGATTAAATGAATACTCCACTATGGTGGATTCTTTTACCAGGGAGGAATGATTGTACAGCACACATCTTTAATGACTTTCAAAAAAGAATTGTACAAGTTTGAATTTATGTTAGATTTTTTCTCTAATTCAAACAGTGTCAAAATTATATATACAGACTTAAATATAGGCTCACTTAATTTCTTTAGTGGTGCTGAAGGTTCTAAATTGTTAACAAGGCTGAGGCCTATTAATTTTTCATTAGTGATCGTTGCTACAACTGGTAGTTTTTCTTTTCCAGCATAAAATTTGTTTGACAGTACTTATTGGATTGACCAATATTCAGATCTTCACTGAGGTTCTTGGACTTTC
Source organism: Andinoacara biseriatus (assembly GCA_015108635.1). Lineage (NCBI taxonomy): Eukaryota > Metazoa > Chordata > Actinopteri > Cichliformes > Cichlidae > Andinoacara > Andinoacara biseriatus. The sequence continues at coordinate 9,684 of VUQJ01015827.1, read as the reverse complement.
TCAGTGTTCTAAAAAGAATTGTAGATTTACATAAGTTGGGAAGGTCTCTTGGAACACTTACACACTCCAAGTTGTACATGAGTATATTATTTGGATGTGTCTCCACTTTGAAAAGGTCTGGTAGAAGACCCAAACTGTCACTCTCAGTTTAGAGAAAATTGGTTAGGAAATTCAGGAAAAACCCAAGAACCACCAAGCCTCAAGCCTGCCATGAACTGGAAACTGCTGGAATATCAACGTCACTTTTCACAAATGAAATCATTCAATTACAATGACATTCAAGCCCATGATGAGTGGATGTAATCTTCTGACTGCAGCTGAACATATGTGCTCTCTATGCCACCATTGCCAGCTTACAACTTACTGATCCATAGTCACATTTCTGAGAATAACAACTGGAAATTGACACATATTGGACTTATCACCTTTAAAGCAGTTGGGATACTCCAAAAGTCAAAGGATTTCAAATGTAAGATAGCATGCTGTGGATCCAAGCACAAACCAGGCTGGTTGTTGATCCAACTGCTGTATAAAGGCAGGTTCAAATAGGGAAAAACAAACAAATTTAAAAAAAAACATGTCTTTTTTTATTTATTTTTTTTGCACATGTCTCTGAATGATAAGAGTCATGCACACTGGCCTAAAGGAAGCAGTCTTCTATCAGCAGAGAAGCAGCAGCCTTCTCGTGGTATGAATCACAGATATAAAATATAAATGTCCCTATTTTGGGTACAGATTTTTTTTCCACTGTGATCACAGAGCATGGTGGTTATTGAATAGTTTTGTACTGGGCAGCAGAAAGAAGGAAATTTAATATCAACTTGACTTTTCTTATAAGTCATAGTATAGCCTTTAGAATGAAACACACTGAAAGAAATATTGTATACACCAAACAGTCCCATGTCCACATATCTAATTTTAGCTATCTCTTATTGCTAATATGAGCAGCAACAGAAGAGCAATAAAAAAAGTTAAAGTAAACAGAAAGGAACTTTAAGATTAAAAGGACCAAATAAAACAGCAAAAGTGTAGCTAAAAATTGAAACCGCTCTTGAAAGTGTAATTAAGTGCTGCTGTCATGTGGCTGTGACGGCGTCGCTTTTGGGCTCCTCTTGGAGCGCTGCCCTCCTTCATTTTAACATTCTGTCACAGCACACGTATGTGAGCTTTGCGCCGCAGAGCATGAAGGAGGATCTGAGTCTAACTGAATGTGATTAACACTAACTGGAAACAAAACAGCATGTAATAAATGTCCACTTTAAAGAGGCACGTTTACATGACAGAATGGGGGCAATGAATTAGGCATATAGTAGTGAGAGGCTGTCTGCTGAGTGCAGAGATTCAGCTGTGCACACCAGTGCTGCTTTCAAAATACATTCATATATTCATTAAATGCTGCACTTTAGAGGTTGTTTATTAAAGAAAAATGAATTTCATGTACATAGTCCACACTAATTTACTTAGTTTGTAGCTGCGATTATAATCAATGTGCAGAGGGTGGAAAAACAGAACTACTTATTTTATTATACAAACGTCATCTGAAATGACATGCGCAGAGATTGCTGGATAGTATTAACAATTGCAATTGAAGAGAAACAATCAACAGTATAGATATCTATATTTCAAAATCTAGATATTATTACTGATGACTTACTGTGCTTATGGACTCTTGATCAAAAATATAAACATCTGTACTTCACCACATCATGTACGCCTGGTCTTGAGTACATTACACATCCTTCATTCTTTCAGTTCACAATATGAAAATGCGAATGTACGTGTAACTCCAGCAATAACTGTTGTAAATTTGTTGCACCAAAAATGAAGGGCAGCAATACCACAGCCATTTTTAAACATGAGCAGCAGCAGGCACTCGTTTCATTTAACATTTCACACTCGGAATGGTGGTGAGCTGTCGTTTAATAACAGCTAACACGAGTAATTTGAAACAAGCTCAACAACTGGGAGAACAATGCTGTTCTCTAATCACCTTGCTGAATATTTAGACATCAAGCATTAGTAACTTTGTTTCTGTTCACGGCACAAGCCATATTCCAGTATTCACTCTTATTTCTTTTTTTTTTTCACTCGTTGTTGCTGGTTTCAGACAACTACTGAGGAAAAAGTAGCAGCAAGTTCAAAAAATTGCAGTTCCTGCAGTGCCCACTTGAAGCTGGCTCCAAAACTGAATCAGTCACCTGTCCAGCTTTACAACAGTAATAAACACGAGGGGTGATTTTCCCATCATTAACAACTGTACAAAGATTGAATGTTGAGTTGGAATATTTAGAAGATAAAGTGCAGAGTTGTTGATCATTTTCTCTGGTTTATTATTCCTGTTATACTGGATACACTGTACCAGAAATAATAAACCAGAGAAAATGATCAACAACTCTAAAGCAAAATCATCAGTGAGGTAAGCTGTTACGTTTCCCCTAAAGAGTCTAGTTATCACCTGATCAACTGCCCACCAACCAATTATAAACAAAATGTCAAAATAAGGCGAATGTCAAACCTTCTGTCAGATCCCGGACAAGCCCCTACTTGTTACCTTCTCCTAAAGTGTCTGGGGGTTTGGGGAAGTAACAAAAAGTGACTGGGTTGACAAAAGGCGACATGAAAACAAAACTGGTAAAATTAAAGATTTTTATTAATGCTTTAACAAAAAGAGACGGACAAGCCGCTATCACCTTCAAAACAAAAAGGAAAAACGGAACACAGGAATTTGTAACCCAAAACAACAAGTTAAGGTAAAAGGCCTCACACACAAAAAACACCCTCCTCTCCATCAAGCAGGAGTAAAACACCCTCCTCTCAACCGAGTAGGAGCAATCAGCTGCAAAACACAGATGACAATCTGTTTAACAAAGCACTCACTAGCAATCACTGGCCAGGCACTCTGCTCTCTCAGGCCTTAAGTACCCCAGCTTGAGTTCTAAGTTGGGTCAGCTGTTCCAAAAGGGGTGGCACCCAAGACTGGAGAGAGCAAGCCACACCCAGTGGGTCAGGAAGCCACAGCAGGCCCCACTAGGGCCGTAACATAAGCTGAAAAGCTGCAAACTGTTGCTGATCCTATTTTACTGTTCTGAATCAAAATAAATAAAACAAATATCTCATACTCAAATCAATATATAGAAATTTATCCTCAGATGCAGTTTCTGCATTCACGTTGTCAAACAAGCGAATACTGTGACCAAAAATTTTTTTTTGTTATTTCTTACTTCATCACAGATTCTCTTTGTTTATTTATTTAATTTTTAATCAAATCCCCATGCAGCTCCCAAAGGATTTGTAGCTCAGAGTAGCAGAGCTAAAGTATATAAAGATGTTATGTGGTGGTAATATTGTCTGCATCCCACAGTGCTTCCGGTGAATGAAGGTACTGGTGAGAACTCAGTCAAGAGCAAGTGAAGACGTACCAAGAGGGAGGCAGAGAAAGAGATGGCAGAGGATGTGAGGGAACAGCTGCCATGAGAGGAGAACAGACTGAGAGAACGGAGGAGAAGCTGGGGACCTGACACATCTGGTTAAGGTAAAAAAGAAAGAGAGAGAGCGAGAGAGAGAGAGAGAGAGATCTAAAGCAAAACCTCACTTTTTATTAAATAGAGCATGAAGACCATGGGACCTGCCTGTTGCTTGCAAACTGGGCCGTGATTGCATAGTTTATGGCTGAGGCATGATGGGCAAGGATTAAAGATGACTGTCCTCAGGGCATACAGCAATACCATTACTCTTGATGGATTCCTTTTTTGCTCACATATTCTCTGCAGACATCAGAAGGGCCACAAGGCTTGACTAATGCATGGCATGATGATGGGATCAGAAGAGGCAGGGGAGGGATGCACGGCAGCTTTACCAATCCTCCTGCTCCCGTCTCTATTTTCTCCTCCCATCCCGTTCGTCAGTGCTCTCCTCTGCTCCTAGTCTGTCAAGTTATGTTTGTTTAAAGCAGTTGAAAGTGTTGGTACAGATGCTTTAAATCTCTGACATGAATTTGTTGATTAATTTTTAAATTATCAATATTAAGATGAGCTGGTGTGAAGTGCAAGAATGATCTTCATCAGTCTTCCTTTGGTTTACTTGTAACTGAGTTTTTGTTCTCTTATGTCCCTATATTCTTGCAACTATGAGGTCCCTAAAATTACTTTTTAAATTAAAAATGCCAATCTCAAGAAATAAGCAGTATACTTGTGTGCATGTTAAAACATTAATATCATGACATTATACAGAGTTCTGAGTTCTTTGATGCCTGATATAATTAAATCTACTGAAATAGAAGACAATCTTTTCAATTTGCTGATAATAATATGTATATATATTCTTTTTATTTTGCTAGACTAATTGTGCAATACAATATGAAAGTCTCAGCCATGGGTGAAGATCGTGATAAAAGCATGAAATGCAGCAAAGACATTTACTACATGATTCTGAACATTTTCAGAGGCAAAGTCAATCCAAACGCTTAATTACATAGCAATGGTTACTAGGTAACATGTTTTGCTTAACAACCAGAACACATGATGCCGGCATACAAATTTTACTAATCAATATATTTTTTTTAAATATTCTCTGTTTGCAGAACTTTAGTCTAGTTGATTTGAGATAAAAGTGAACTAAGCTGTCCTATCAAATATACATACACACCCAGTAATATTTGGTTAACTGTCCCTTATGTTGACCAAATGCTTATTAGTAGCCATCAACATGATTCTGGCATAATTTTTGCTGAATGTTTGACCGTTCTTGGCAGAATCGATAGAGGAATGGACCCAGCTTAGCCCACAAATATTCAGTAGGGTTAAGTTCTGGGCTTTGGGAAGCTTATTCCAGAAGCTTAATGCTCGTCTGCTTTATCTATGCGAAAATCAGGTTAGATGTGTGCTTGGGTTCATTGTTCTGTTGGAACACCCAATTTTGTCCAAGTTTCAACCATCTAGCTGTTTAAAGTGAAGTTTAAAAAAATTGGGAGATACTCCTCCTTCTTCATTATTCCATCCACTTTTATCACTGGTCTTGTGGTGGAAATTAACTGTTTTGTTATTTATATAAAGTGTTGATTTGTGTGATTTTAGGTGCGATGTGTTAATACAGTATGATAAAATAAAAAAAAAAGAAAAAGACTCAGTGGCACGTGAGGTTGTCCTGGGAAAAAAAAATTCCAAAAAAAGACAGTTTTTGAGTGAAATCTAACAGTAAAATCAAAAGCAGTCAAAAATGGCCAGTTATACTCCAGACTCCAGAGGATTAATCATGAAGACAAGCAGGACGATTCCAAATCAACACCAGCCTTCTGCTCAGACATCGCTGATGTGCATAGAAATTATATGATATAAAGTTTGAGCATTCATAATGATTGCTGTAAAATTTTAGCTTCAATATAGCAATTTTTTTTCAATAAATACTTTTTTAGTAAAAGGTCTGTCCACCCTTTTTCAGACCACTTTTTAGCACACTGAAATCTGAGGCCACGTTTGAACATCTCAAAAACTATCAAAGATAAAAGCCTAAAGAATTCCCTGCTCTTACTATCAAAATGAATCAGGATCTGTAATTTGGGACAGATACATAAATAATATCTGAGTACCGGCAGGTCAAAATATGGTTAATTAGATGGCACTCCTGCACAGTACACGCTGATAAAAATGTTACACTACCAAAAAAAATAAATAAAAAAAAATAGTGACAACTTCTGAATATATATTCCTCATGTACTGCAAAAGTTTTAATTTTTTTTCATTTATAAGACATTTTATTCCTACTATTTTGAGATCTACTGCAAATGTTGGTGTGTACACCACACTTTCAAACAAAGCTGGTAGCAGTTGTGGTTATTTATATTTTTTGTTGAACTGAACCACTCAGTCCTCAGATATAATCTGTTTGACTTTTATGTTCTGGTTTTAAAAGTTTTACCAGGAAGCCTGAGAATTACTGTTTTTAACCTGATCTCATTATGATTCATAAAACACAGAACTATATTGTAGTGTTTTTACTGTCATTAGTCTCTGGTTGGAATTAGCCACCCAAACAACTTCCTCAGATTTAAGACAAAGCTTAAATTTGCTTAATTTCTTTCATGGCTAAGTGAGAGAAACGAATGCAGACCTAGTATCCTGTATTGGGCTGGTACTGGCAGAGACTGTACATTCACGCAGCAATATGTTTGTAATATGGTTTATTTTCCATCACTGATGTTTCAAATAGTAGTTGCAGGAGTG
>VUQJ01015821.1:2939-14864 GCA_015108635.1 Andinoacara biseriatus | reverse complement strand
TTTGTCTTGTGTGCACTGTGTTTAGTTTTGCTTCCTCTGGCTTGTTTCCTCCCAATTAGTTTCAGCTCTATTGCCTGGTGTTTTCTATTTCCCCAATTTCCCCGATGTGTATTTAAACCTCCATTTGCATTAGCTCATTGTTGCATTATACTGTCTGCCCTTGTGTTTCTCCATGTTATGGTTTGGATTATTGAACTCCTGTTTTTAACTGTATTGCGGAGTTGCTGCCACTACCTAAATAAGGTCAGTCTTCAATTAGTTTAACCCATCTCTGATACTGCATCTGGGTCTGCTTTCTATTTAATTCATGCCAAATGTGCTATATCTGAAAGATTACAGAAACAATGGCAAAATGGAGCCTTTTATTCAGTAAGGTCAGCATGACACACAAAAGAGCAAAATTTTAAACTTTTCCATCAATCAGCTTGTGATTCAGTGATCACATAAGTACATCACAAGCATCTGACTTAAATTTGACATTTTCAGTCTAGCTTATCACTGTGTGTCACAGAATGCATGTTTTTGAATGGCCATGGCACCTTTGTGTTTAGCAAACAGCAAATACAGACAAGACATTCATTTTACACTGAAACATCTTATTTTTCTACTGTTATCAAGATAAATTGAGATCTAGGCAGTCACAGCAGATGACTGCCCCTCCCTGAGCCTGGTTCTGCCAGAGGTTTCTTCCTGTTAAAAGGCTGTTTTTCCTTCCCACTGTTGCCAAATGCTTGCTTATAAGGGGGTGTTTGATTGTTGGGATTTTCTTATTATTGTTGGGTCTTTACCTGCAATATAAAGTGCCTTGCCGTGACTGTTGTTTGGCACTACATAAATGAAGTTGAATTGAATTCAGTCAGGAGATGACAAGTCAAGCTGTCACCTGGAATTAGCCAAATGGGCTGACAGGGAGGGATTGAAGGATTTTAAATTATATTCTAGATTTAACAGGAAACCAATGAAGAGAAGCCAATATGGGAGAAATCTGCTCTCTCTTTCTAGTCCCTGTCAATACTCTGTGTTAGATAAAGCGGAGTATCAACTGCATAACAATGAAAATGTATGCAAAGCTTTCATACTGCCTAAGGGAAGCATGTAAATAAAATTGGTCCTAGCACAGAACCCTGTGGATCTCCATAATTAACCTTAGTGTGTGAAGAAGACTCCCCATTTACATGAACAAACTGGAGTTTATTAGATAAATAGGATTCAAACCACTGCAGTCCAGTACCTTTTCTACCTATGGCATGTTCTAATCTCCATAATAAAATGTTATGGTCAACAGGATCGAAAGCTGAACTGAGGTCCACCAGGACAAGCACAGAGATGAGTCCACTGTCAGAGGCTCTAAGAAGATCATTTGTAACCTTCACTAATGCTGTTTCTGTGCTGTGGTGAATTCTGAAACCTGACTTAAACTCTTCAAATAAATCGTTTCTCTGCGGATGATCAGTTAGCTGTTTTACAACTACTCTTTCAAGGATTTTGGAGAGAAAAGGAAGGTTGGAGAATGGCCTATAATTAGCTAAGACAGCTGGGTCAATGATGGCTTTTTACAGTTTTTCTCAATTGTTTGCACACATTTTCTGAAAGCATGCCCCATTCTCCCACAGATAGATAGATAGATAGATAGATAGATAGATACTTGATCCCGTAGGAAATTAGGGCACCAGCAACATCGTACGCATAATAAATAGAATCCAGACAGCAGCCTTCCACTGAACACACTCTTCTGTTTCACTACAGTGGTGTGAAATGGGTGACTGTCATTGTCCATGATAGAGAGCAGTTTGTCCAGTGTCTCTGCCACTGTAGTCAGAGAGTCCAGCTCCACTCCGACCACTGACCCAGCCCTCCTTACCAACTTATCCAGCCTCAGTGCATCTCTCTTCCTGATGTTGCCTCCCCAGCATACCACTGCATAGAAGAGGATGCTGGCAACTATAGATTGGTAGAACATCTGCAGTAGTTTTCTGCAGATGTTGAAGGACCCCAGTCTCCTCAAAAAAATAAATAAAATAAAACCGGCTCTGCCCTTTCCTGTGCAGACACACAATTGACAAAACCCTTCAATTCTCCTTCAAAATCAAACTCTACATTAAAAACAACATTATTTCTTCTCAAAATTGTATTTTGTTTTCAGATGACACACAAACCATCATATGAACGAACTTTGATAAGAACCAGTTGAACACTGATGCGCTCACTGTAAAACACTACAGTATGATGAAAGGAAAACACTTCTGCATTCATCATAATGACTTAGGCCTTTTTTGTTCAGTGTTATACTTACTACAGACAGTACATACAGAAGTGTGTTGTAAAATATTACACAGTAACAAATACATTTTATTTTTTCCACAAAAACAATGTACACACTGTATGTCCCAACCAACACAAAGGTGCACATACAGTGGTCTACATACAAAAAAAAGAATAAAACTACACTGCATCCTCTCTTCTGTCTCGGACTGGCCACAGCACCTCATCTACATCACATGCAATGGTTTTCCTGGCCAAGCAGCGGGGGAAATATCATTTAGCATGGCGAATCCAGCCATGAAAAGCATCAACTGCTGTATCTTGTTATGACCCGATTAGGGGCCCGGAGTGCAACATGAACAAGAGAACACCGTTCGCCCCCCAAGACCCAAGCAGCCACAGAACAACCGTCTTGTGTAAAATTTCAGAAAAGGTTTATTTGTCCACACAGCCACAACACACACAGAGCGATTCACGTCAGGGTGAGCCAAGGCCAAAACAATAAACAAAATGTGAACTAAAATCTACCATGAACCGGCGTCTGACCTAAACCAAAAGAAACAACAGAAATGACAGAGTCTAACCTCCCTACCTAAATCAACACAGGAGAAAACTTATTAAACAAACTGGCAGCTCACCCCTACCCACTCTGGAACAAATCATTTACAACAGGGTAGCTTTGGGGGCCACTTGGGACACAAATGACATTCTCCACTCCTTGCATTGTCCAACCAGCCTAAGTAGGGTGTGACTCATGATGGCAGCCAATCCTCCGCAGGCAGAAAACACACCGCACCAATCACCTCCAGGCACTTGCACAGACAAATCAGCATAAACAAAGCACACACCTGCACACTCACCCCTTGCAGACGTAACACCCCCATCACCAAGAATTACAGTAAGCACCGGGTAATTCCAACTCCTGGATAAGACGTCTGCAAGGACATTTTCGGTTCCCTTTTTATGGTGAATGTGAAGGTTAAAATCCTGCAAAATTAGAGACCAGTGCATCAGCCTTTGACTTAAGTTGTGCGTCTGGGAAAGAAACACTATTGGATTATGGTCAGCAAAAACCTGAACCGGTTCCACACTGGACCCAACATAAACCTCAAAATGGTGGGCAGTGAAGGAACCCAGTGGAAATTTACGTTGTCCCAAATGAAGACGTACCTGAGCTGCTTTGGACTGTCTGTCTGATTGCTGATTGTAAGACAGTGTGACAGGCATTTGCCCATGTGATGAGTCAGTGTGCATAGTAGAGCAATTAGCTTAGACCTTTGAATGACAGTGTGTTCCTTGTGAAAACAAGAGATTTTTTTCATGAAAATGGTGCCCAATGCAGAAAATTGTGTGTAGTGTTTTGTAAAAAGTGTGTTTTAGAAGTGAAATTTCAGTGTAAAGCAAGAATTGTGCAGAAATGGTTTAGGGAGTTGGTGCATGAGTTACATGTAATAATAGTAATAGTTTATTTGGTGGCTGTAGCTCAGGAGGTAGAGCAGGTCACCTACTGATCAGTCTGTGGTTCCCTTCCGGGCTGCATGCCAAAGTATCCTCGGGCAAGATAATGAACCCCAAGTTGTTCTCTGACGCAAGCGTTGGAGTGTGAGTGTGTGTGAATGTTAGAATGCACTTAGCTTAAATTCATATGAAAGTGCTTGTACGAATGGATGGGATTGGGTAAATGCAAACATGTTGTATAAGAGCTTTGAGTGCTCAGTCAGAGTAGAAAAGCGCTATACCATTAATAAAGATCATTTTTAATGGAAGGCCTTCTTTGAGCAGTCTAGTAGGATTGGGATCTAATAAACATGTTGATGGTTTGGAGGAAGTAACTATTGAATTTAACTCAGGAACATCAACTGGCACAAAAGAGTCTGAACAAATACCAGCAGTGCTGAAAGCAGCTGAACATGAAGATAAGTCTCTAAGATGGTTTTGAATATTTTTTCTCTAATGGTTCAAATTTAATTCATAAAGAAAGAAGTCACTACTAGTTAAAGTGAAAGGAATACTCATCTGATACAATGATACATCTCTGATGATACTTGCTAAGGTTTGCTGACTTTTCACACAAAACACAGATTGTAACTGATCTCAGAACAGTGAAACCAGAGCCAGCCAAGAGCTTGCCTTGTACACTGGTCTCCCATCAGTGTACTATGAAAGACCAGTGGTTTATCCACAATGCACACACACAGACCATCAGAAAAAAGCTGCTGGCCTCTCAGATTGCCAAGCTCAGCATTGATGATGAGAGCCTGACATGTCGGTAAAATGGAGACAGCTACAGTTTCCTGTGAGTACGAAACAAGCGGAACTTTCAAGACAATAGCCCACTGTGGCCACAAGATGGCAGAAATATAAAGGATGCATTCAAACAGCTTTATGAAGAGCCGAGAACACCTGGGAAGAAAGGAGAGAGATTGCTGTTTTTATTTTGTCTATTTTTAGATTTGACAGAAAAACACTCATACTAACCATAATTTTGCTTCATTATCCATCATCCATCCATTCATTCATCCATCCATTCATTCATTCATTCAGTCATTCATTCATTCATTCGTTCAGGATTACAGGGGGTATCTGGAGCCTTTCCCAATTGTAATAGGGCAAGAGGGTATAAGTTTCCTCCCACAGTCCAAAAACATGCAGTTACTGGGGTAAGGTTACTTGGTGATTTTAATTAAGTGTGAATCTGAGTGTGAATGGTTGTCTGTCTCTGTGTTAGCCCTGCAACAGGCTGGCTTCATTATCAAATGTAACTATTTTAATCCTGCAGCCAGAGGCAGTTTTCTTCTCTTTCTAATGTTGAAATCTTGTCGGAGCTCAGTCAGCCTTTTGACTTTCATTCAGCATGTGTGATCTGAAGGAGGTTCCAATTTCCAAATTGCATGTTCTCCATGTGCCTGTGTGGTTTTCCTCCTGGTGTTCTAGATTCCATCCCACAGTCCAAAGATGTGCATGATATATTTATGGGTGATACTAAACTGGAAACAAGTGTGGATATGTGACTGATGAAGCACTGAAAATGCATATAATAAAAAGGGTGAATGTGGCTTGTATCCTAAAACACTGAATGGTCAGTCAGACAAAAGAATGCTATATAAATATCCATGTGTAGTCTATTACAAAAAGAGCACAGAGAAATTGCATTTTGATATCACGTTGTTCATTGTCGTGTATGAAAGAGCAAACAAGTGGAGTCACACTGTGACTGATGCTGAAGGGAAAAGGAGCTGAGTATTGAAGTGACATTTTAATTATCTCATATCAAAGCATCAAGATCAGAACAGTAACCTGCCATTTTATTTTAGAGATTAAAATAGGTTTAAAACAAAACAGAAGTGGCTACTAGTACAACTTACAGCATGATTTCACAGCAATCAGGCTGCATTTCAAAACTACAGTAACATTCTACAAACAGCAATGCATTCTGGGAGCTTGTGGCACTTTATATAATTGTTAAATCAAATATACCCTATACTGTAAATTTCAGATTTAAAGATGCATTTTGGGATTGCTAACAGTCACGAAAATTTTCAGCAGTGAGTCTAGGGACCTCCAGGTGGAAATCAATTCATTTAATTGAAATATTTCAATTTTTCACTCTGTGTTTAGCAACCTCAAATTTGGAATTGTTGAAAGTAATGTCAAACGTATCGCTGCTCATCATCTCAGGTTAAGGTTAGCTCGATTGTTGCTAATGCCATCGTTCGTGGATGTTGAGGATTTTTTGGTACTGATACTGTTGGAATTTATAAAAGCCGTGCATGCTTTTAGGGTTGTGTGTTCTTTTAAGAAGAGCCATTTTCACACAGTTTACAGGTTAATGGGTGAGACTGCATAGCATGGCCAGCATGGTGCTGATCATGACATGAAGTGCTCACACACTCTTCTTCAAGTCAGATGGTCATATAGTCAAAGCTTATCAGTGTTATACAAAAACAATATGCAAGAGACAGAATATGCCACCAACTGAGCGCTGAAATGACCTCGGAGTCTTCTCCTTATCATTTATTTTGTCTCTGTCAGTGGCTGACCAGCATCACCCAAGATCAGAACTAACATATTGTCCTCGATAATATATTTTTTAACTTCATTAAGACCGAAATGTGGGACAAAGGTTTATAAAACATAAAGCCGTTAACAAATGACTTCCTTCAGTACATAAGGTAAGCTTTCAGTATGAATGAATTTGCCATTCGGGTATGTAGTTTATTGTTGAACTAATATAACTTGATGTACTGAAAATAATACCAAACCTTTCATCACTGCATTTATTTTAGGATTTCAGGAATGAAAGAGTCCATTATGAAGCTAACAGTAATTTGTGGGCTCAGAAAGAAGCTGGCTGTGTTAGTAATTTACCATTCAAGACAATCTTTAGCTTGTTTTCTTGTTAATAATGATAACACTTTAATGCATTGTTATCAAAAAGAATAAACAGAATAAGAATAACTTTATTGATCCTAGCGGGAAATTCATTTGTCTGACATAGCTCATCTATTTGTATCTGAATTGAAAAAGCCTGATGGCTGTGGGGACAAATGATTTTCCTTTCTCTCTCCAGGAGAGAGAGAGAGAGAGAGAGGAGTCTTCCAGTACTGATGTTCTTTTGTTCTATAGACTGATGAACTGGGTAATCAGAGTTGTTTAGGATGGCTTCTGACATCTTTAGTGTGAATTTTTCCAACACCTTTCCCAGCGTGTCCAGTCTGGCTCATCGTGCTGCTCATCATGCTGGCCCATCTGTAGACTCAGGATAAAGATCCTGTGGAGAGGTTGATGCATATGGGGAGCACAGTCATTTAGTAGCCTTGGACATGCACCATCAGGGTCAGCAGCCTTCCCAGAGCAGAATCTTAATAGCATCAATCTGACCCCTGTCTCTGTGACAGACAATGGTGGAGGAACAGGTGTGAGAATGGAAGTAGCTACCACATTAGAGATGCAGGAAGATGGGTTATCTGTGGAGGAGAAGACTGAGTAGCAGTGAAGATTCCCACATGTTGAGGAGAATGAGAAGAAGACTGATAAGCAGCAGTGGATGTGACCACAGAGTCAGATCTTTTGAAGAGCTGATTGAGTTCATCAGCTCTTTCCACATTACTCATAAGTGCCTGTTTTCTCTTTTTATTGTATCCAGAGACGGTATTGATTCCTCTCCACAACTAATGGCAGTTGCTGTATGTAGATTCCTTTCTGTTTTCTTTTCATATTCTACTTTTGCCACTTTTCAATCTCTTCTTCAGCTCATGTTGCACCTCTTTGTCACCGTCCCTGAAAACGACCCTTTTTCTGGTTGAGGATTGCCTTTTTGTCACTAGTGATCCAGTACACAGTCGTTGTAGGTATGACTGTGTCTCTACAGAGGTGCATGTTCTCAGTGAAACAATCAACATCTCTGTGAATGGCCATACTGTTCTCATCTGTTTCCAGCAGATTCCAGAGTTTAGTTGCAGGTTGCAACATGTCTGCAGAAAAAACAAGTTGTAGTCTGATGTGCCAAGTGGTGGTAAGGTGGGAGCTCAAGGGTTTTATTTTCTCTGGTAGTACAGTCAACAAAATGTGTGAATCCAGTCAGGTGGGAGGAGAGAGAAACATGATTGATGTCTCCAGAAAAATGAAGGATGGAAGTTAAAATAATTAAAATATACTCCTGCTGACTCCATATCTTTCTTTCGGCAGGTGACAGGGCCTGAGGGTAGTCAAGCATCCATTGTTTGACTCCATGACTGCTCACAACTTTTAGGGGATTTTTGTTCCAGCAACCTGCCCTCAGTCTTTACCTGTCTCTGCTCTGTGACGCGCTTGCTTGGGGATTTTCATTACAGGGTTTTTCATTTCAACCTACTCTGCTAATAAAAAGTTTTTTGGAAAATAGCATGTCATCTCTTCACAATGAAAGTCTATGGGGAATAAATAGCTTTAGATGCCACAGGACAAACTTAAACATTACATGCTGGCATGATGTGCAAAATGTAATTGTTACGGCCCTGGAAGATCCTGCTGTGATTTTTGACCTGGTGGGCGTGGCTTGCTCTTTCTCAAGCCTTAGCCTTTTGTACCACTGACTCAACTCAGCAATTAAGCCATTGTACTCAAGGCCAGAGAGAGGAGAGCTCCAGTGCTAGAGCTTTTGTGATGCAGCGTGTGAGCTGTGTGTTGTGACTGCTTACTCCTGCTCTGTGGAGACGGGGTTGCTTTGGTGAGTGAAGCCTTTTAACTTATTCTGTTGTCTTAGTGACTGACTTCGGTGTTTTGTTAGATTTTTTCCTTTTGAAGGTGATGGCCGCTTGTCCTGAACTATTACTAAAAAGTTTTTACTTTAACAGTTTTGCCTCCTTGTCTCCTTTTTGTCAACCCAGACACTTTTTGTTACTTTCCCACATCCCCTGGACCTTTTAGGGGAATGCAACAGTTATTTTAGAATGTGACCTGCAGGTAACAAATCTGCTGCCACCTGTGAGCGCACTCATTTTGGAAACACTGTCGTTTTTGAAGGCAGAAGTTGTTGATTTGTTCCCATTTCTTTAGTTGCATCTATGAAAAATGGCAAAGATAACACAGTTTGACAGACATAAAATAGTACTTTTGCACCAACAGGATGATTCACAAATAGCTATGAGCTGAAAATGTGGTATATCTCAACATGGTGTGCAGCGTGTTCTTAACATTTTTGAGGAAACTAGACAAATGGGGGACAAAATTGCAGGCCTAAACACTATCTACCACAGACAAACAGTATCTGAAAGTCATCTCCTTAAGATATAGAAAAAAAACTGACAGAGGACCTAAGAGATGCATGTGGCCCTTCAAGTGATCCATCTACTGTTTGCAAGAGCCTCATCAGAATGGAAGAGCATCTGTCAGAAGCTATTCTTATAGAAAAGAAACAAGAGAAAATTCTTAAGTATGCCAAATTACACAAAACTGGCCTGAAACTCAACAGGTTTTATGGCAACAGGTTTTATAGAACGATGAATCCAAAGTTGGAAGATTTGTTTCAAGTCATTGTCACTATGTCCGGAGGCGGTCTGGAGAAAGGTGCATCAATGAGTATCTACAGTCACCTGTAAAATGGATTGGAGGTTGTGGTTTGGGGCTGCATTTCGGTCAGTGGTGTTGGGCCTTCAAGAAACAGAATTGGTGACAAAGGGCAGCCCTACCAGAGTCCAACACCCATGGGAAGCAAGTCTGAATTATGACTGGCAATGCGGATCAAGCTCTTGCTGCAGCTGTACAGGGACTGAATGGCCCGTAAAAACAGGCCAGACATCCCATACACTGAGGGCTGCCTTTGAATGTCTTCTAAAAATCCCCAAAACACATGAAGACTGGATGGACAAACTCACACTTGCATATCCTTGAAAGGATAGAGAGCTGGTCCAGTATTACGCAACCAGGATGGAAACCACATTGTTCCTCCTGAATCTGAAGGTCAACTAACAGATGAACTTTCCTTTCTAGCACTCTACCATAGATCTTCACAGGGAGGCTGAGGAGTGTAAACCTGTGACCTCGGGTGTCCTTCTCCACGAGAGAGGTTATGTTTCATGTCCCAGTAGCCAGTGTTAACCAGTGATAGCTGGGAATCAGTCCACCATGGCCTCTGCCCTCAGCCACTGCCTGACACACATACAACACCTCCCACGAGTGGTGGCCATGTTCCACAGGCCACAGTTCTCTCTCTCTCTCTCTCTCTCTCTCTCTCTCTCTCTCTCGTTATATATATATATATATATACACACACCCCAGTTAGGTTAATCTAAATATATTTATTTCAGTTCAGGAAAATATGCTTAATACAAAAGGACAAAAGAAAAATGCCTCTTACACCCATACAGGCCTGTTGAAAGGATTTTGTAGTTTAGATTTTCACAGTAGCCAAGTCATGAAGTTGTATTGAATAGTTTTATAAATCGTTTACTGTGCAGCGCTTTTCCCAGGCACCTTACACCATTATCACAATTTACAATTTACTTCAAAAACAAATCCAAACTCTCTTACAAGAGACACCTCACTCTGGTGCTGCTCTCTTCTTTTCTTTACTATTTGATTTTATTCTGTTCTCTTCCCAACTTTGTTATTTTGTTTATCCCTGGGTATTTATGTCCCCTCCGCTGATTTCTCTGTGTGTGTTCTAATGAAAAGCTAAACTGATGCAAATATATTGGAAACTGCACTGCTGGATGGTGACAGCTACCTTGAAGCTACGCCTGCTCTTGTATTTCAGCCTGTCGGCACTTTCACAAGAGCAACAATAACAACAGACCTTTAATCCAATCTCATTGTACATCCTGTATAATGACAATAAAGGCATTCTATTCTATTCTATTCTATTTAACCACCAAGAAGGTTGGTTCAGATATTTTGAGAAGTGTTCCTTTTGTTTTCTCTGCAATCTTGTGTCAGCAGTGGCTGCTTCTGCATCCTAGTAATTGTCAGTGAATTTGTCTTTTACAGATATATAATAGTAGTACATAAATAACATATTCATTGAAATTTGATTTTGTGTGTGTGTAGATGGTAAATGGACTAGTTCTTATATAGTGCTTTTCTACTTCGGCTGAGTACTCAAAGCACTTGCACAACATGTTTGCATTTACTCATTTACACCCACATTCATACAATCACTGTATGAACTTGGGGTTCATTATCTCCCTCAAGGCTGCTTTGGTATGCAGATTGGATCATCCAGGAATCGAACTACCAACCTTCTGATTAGTAGATGACCTGCTCCACTTCCTGTGCGTTACAAATCAGGTGTGATTTCCACCAGTGACCATCATCAAGTTCATCATAATCCAGCCACGTCATTTTTATATTTCATGCCCTAATTCAGTCTGTTTAGATCAAGTGGAGCGGTGGGAACCAGATCAGAGCAATGTGAGCCGCAAATGAACATAGTATGTGAATAAAATTAGCCCCAACACGAGCACCAGTGTATTTAAGTATTTATTTATTGGAATATTTAACATATCATTCTCTGAAATCGTTGACTGGGGTGAAGTCAGTGACCCGGCTGAGCTGAATCACCGAGTCAGTCTCTGTCTGTGTTTCCTGTAAGTCCACTGCTCCACCGTCCGCTCTCACTCGTTCGCCTTTTGTACTTAGCAGCAGCAGCTGGTCAGAGGACTCATGTGATCCGGGTTAATGGAGACTTCAGATTCATGATTCAGTAGGACAGTTTTGTCATTAATCCGGGTTATTCAGGAACTGGCCAGCATAAATCATGATCAATGAATCAAAAAATTATGTTACACAAGGTCATGTTTTTTTTTATTTCCATACAAAAAATAAATCACAGTCATTTGTATATTTAGTGATATCATATTTGACACAGACAGTCTGCATACGTCACAACCTGTAATAACGTACCATGTTTAAAAATTGTCTGATCCATTTACTACGGAGTCTAATTATCCAAGTAACCATCAAAATAAAGCTGTTGAGTTAAGAAAAATCAAACCTATAAACCTGGCATTATATACCACTGATGACTAATCTACAGGAATGCTGCACATTATGGTTCATTTCATCAATGTCATGAAAATGTCTGAATAAACTTGTGAGGAACCTTAATGTAAAACCAGCCTGTGTCTAAACAGCATAATGACATTGCTTTAATAGATTCAGCAGAACACCAACACCAAGCAGGAC
>VUQJ01015813.1:12255-23515 GCA_015108635.1 Andinoacara biseriatus | reverse complement strand
CTCTTTGTCGGTCACCTGTCCATGGCCCATCCTGACCCTGTAGCCCTTCTGGAAGAGCTCCCCGGTTGATTTTTTCCGTCGTCTCGTATTAGAAACCTTCTGAGAGTGCATGTCTTCATCAGGCCCCCTGTACACCAGCATTTTAGTAGGAATCATGTCTAAAAATTCTTTTCAGTGGGTAAAAGTGTCAAGCGGCAAATCCACAATCTGCTTCACATCCACGTCTTCACTGTTCTGGGTCTGCCTTACCAAATATTTTAGAGCTAGAAAAAAATCTCCAGGAAAAAATGAAAGAAAATAGTCCTCAAAAACAGCCAGGTGCTTTCATATTTCATATTTGCACCCAACAAGCTGGCGTCAGAAACGTCTCTTTTTCACGAAGAAGCGTTTGGATCTGATTTACCTCAGACCTTCACAGTATCCTCATGGCGAGCTTAAAGCAAACCCTTTTCCCATCAGGATATTAGAGTGTAAGCTCCTTTAGGAATCATCCAGGGAAAGGAAGAGACCAGACAGCAACTCTGTCCATCAGCTGGCTTCAGACTGTAACCTACATCTCGTCCCAATAACGCCGCAACTGCTGCTGACAGACCAAATTTCATTCTCTAATCTTGGAAGGGCACAGCATGTATTGTAGTCTCCCATTTAGAGCAGGAAACAGGATGTCATGTGAACAGTAAAGCTGTGTAAGGAAAAATGAAAAGCTCTGGCAATCATGGTTGTGTTTTACTATGGCTTTAGTGCTTCAACAATAATCCCTAAATTCATTACAGCTGATGTCATAACTGTTATTGTTGTTACACACACAAAAAAAGTCACTGTAAAGAGAAAATAAGACAGCTGAAATCCACATTATTGTTAAGTTCATTCATTCATCCTTTTAGTGCATTTTAGAAGACTGAGCAGTTCAGTTTTGAATTTAGTGATACTAAGAGAATTCTGAAGAGACAGAACTGAGAAAAGAGAGAAAAATAAATAAAAATAAATCATAGCAATGCAGTTTGATGGGTAAGTAACAGAATAACAGAGCTGGAAAAAATAATTTGGGCTTTTTTTACTGCTTCAGGACTCTTCGTGACGCTCAGACATCCGGCCACAAAGACGTCTCACAGAGACATGACAGAAGATGCCAAAAGCCAAAAAATACTGGACTGCTGGAGCACAGCAAGTCAACTAAATATGCAACATATGACATTTTTCTGTGAGCACCTGCTCAATAATATATCTAATCAGCTAATCACATGGCAGCAACGTACTCCATTTAGGCATGTAGATGTGGTCCAGATGACCACTCATTACAAACGAGGTATGCAGAAGAGCATCTCTGAATGAAAAAGCAGATTGGCTAGAGCAGCAGAAGACCACACGAGGTGCCACTCCTGTCAGCCAAGGCAGTGTTGTAATGTTGTAGGGATATTAGCTTGGCACACTTTGGGCCCCTAAGTACAAACTGAGCATCATTTAAATGCCACAGACTACCTGAGTATTGTTGCTGACCATTTCTTTATGACCACAGTGTGCACCCATCTCCTGATGGGTGCTTCCAGCAGCATAGCGCAGCATGCAACAGTGAGTTCACTGTATTCAAATGGCCTCCACGGTCACCAGATCTCAATCCAAAAGAGCCAGGAAGGAGGAGACGGGAGGAAAGAGTTGCAAAATGCGGCTGCCTCGAAGACATCCTAGCTGGAAGATTGTTTTCATTTTCAACGTGATGTTTATATTGCACTTGGAGGAGGTCCGAATTTCAGCTTTTAAGACCCAGAACCAGAAACTATTGTTTTCTTTTAAGATGCTGTCGTTTCTGAGGGCATATTTTCCGCAACATCCAAAACGTGTGTCATGTTCGCACCCAGAAGCCTGTCATGCATCAGTGAGCCTGTTATTGTGAGATAATATTAGTGCAAACTGGATGCATTTGTGTCAAAATGTTCAGGCAGCAGGACTGGCAGATTGGCAGTTCAGCTAAGCACATGTTGAAACGTGGGCTTTCGAAGGGAAAAGAGAATTCGACAGCAGCTGAGCCGGACGCGACCTCATCACTTGTTTGACCTCAGTTTAGCCACACACTAAATCCTCCATGACCAACTGCACAGAGATTAAGATGTTTTTCCATTGGATAAAACAAAACAAAAAAAACACACACACACAAGATAAGGAAAGAATTGAGCAAAAAAAAAAAATCTTTTTTAATCTGTAGATTTAAATAGGCCACTCTATTCAAGACATCGCATGGTCAAGATAGGAACCTTGAAACTAAACCAGGTAAATGGTATAATTTAATATTAATTCCCATTAATTTTATTATTTACACCTCTTCTTTTCATTGGCAAATCATACCCAAATGTCTTTTGTGGAAAAGGTCTTTAAAAGCCTTGACAGTAGCCAATATTAAAATACTACTATCCAGTACACAGAACGTGTGTGTATCATTAAATCCTGTATACATGCTTCTATCTCCTGTCCACGCACCTGATGTGTGACAGGAAGCTCTGTGTTTTGGCTTGTGTGAAATACAGTGAAATGAGTCACGCAGGGCTGAGCGAACAACAAAAGCAACAACACCTACACAAACGGTAACAGCGGAACAACAGGGCGCTACCAGCAATAACAGAATCTCAGCGGTGCTCACACAGTTTGAGAACTTAGCAAATGCAGCCATAATGAACCAAAACAAACTATGTATACAAGTGTTTTCTCAGAAGGCTAAGATTGCCTGCACAAGTACTAACAAGAGAAATATTGCCATATAGTGTAAACTACTGGATGCAACTAATCTGCAAGTGTTTTATATTCTATTATACTAGTACAGTACAAGCTTGAGTATATTTAAACTTGCATCTAATGCCTCTACTGCAGGAGTTAGGGTTTTGATGACAAAGTGCCGATGCATGGAACCAGCACAGGAAAAAAAAAGGAACACACCGATTACATCATCTCGGCATTAAAAGTGGAAAAACAGGCTTAATAAAAATGCTAATTTAGTGCCAAACACTGTGGCGAAATCTATGAATAACACAATATCTATATGTAAATGATTTTAACACTGTAAAGGACACAATCTGTGGTCAACCAAGTCAACAATATGCATGACAAAATAATCCAGAAGGACACTGATCAGCCGAAACTATACCCCCGTTTTTCCACCAGATGGCAGGAGCAACCAGCATTACCCCCATTCTGCTTTTTACACCACAAGCCCCAACTCCAGTCTTGCTCTGGGAAAATGCACAGCCATATTATGGAAGTACACTAATCAAGTATACTAATCACTCCTGCTCTCAATTGACTTAAGAGAGCAGGAGTGTTTCATTGCTGTAAGCGGGGCTGGTGTTGGAGACATGGCGGGTTAGTTCCTCAACTACTCAACTTAATCCCCTAATTCCTCACAGACCTCTCCGGGCGATGAGCTTCAGACATTTAGCAGATTGAGTTGTATTCTCGAGCTCAAGCCCCGAACAAAGCCTGTTACCTTTTTTATTCTTTCATACACTTTTAAATCACACTCTGATTTCATCTGAGCGGTATTACAGGTGTGGCACAGAGGTGAAGGGTATGCCAATGGCAACTGCAGCATAAAGCCAACTGTCCACAAGATTATGCCAAATCACACACCTTCCACACACGTGGAATCCAATCGCACACCTTTGTCAGCCATACAATATTTGATACTATTTTAAAGCAAGCCAGCATGAGCTCAGTGAATAAAGTTAATAAAGCTTTGGAGCCATCATGCTAATCAACTGTCATGCTGTGCTGCAGCAGGAGTTTTTAAAACGATGCACTAATTTCACCGCGACAGTGGGAATCTTATTTTTCATGCACATCATGCAACATGTCAATATGGAGTTAATTTCATGACAAAAGTATCAAACGTATATGGCTAACAATATAGGTGCATCCATCTATAGCGCAACAAAACAAAACAAAAAGCCATGACTGTCTCTAGTGTGCAAATTACAGCTGTTAACCCTGTTAAAGCCACTGGGTGGCACCGCAGGCCACTGCTAAATAAACTCTCGCTGATTCACTGTGTGGGTTAAGAGAGCTCTCTTACCAAGCCAGCTTCTGTTTAGGTACACTGATACAAACACTGGAGGAACAGTGAAGAAGTCCACCACAGAGTTCACCTCCAGCCAGAACCACAGCTTGTCATTGGCAGCAATAAACTGTGAAAACAAAGTGTTTTTAAAAAAAATTAAATAAACAAGCTACTTTAAAAACAAACTGAAGCAGGAAAATCATCTGTTCTGAATTCTTTCTTTAACCCATATTGGTCAGTTTGAGTTTTACTTACACGGAGGCCGAAGTACAGCAAGAAGAACACGTTGAATGCCATGTCAATCTGCAACGTGAAGTCTTTGTAGAAGTTCTGACAGGACTCGATAGGACTATTAGACAGAGACAAAAACACAAGATGCTCATGTCCAGGGGCAGGTGCGGACACTGGAGTGAAAAAAATAAAAAATTTTTTTTTAATTATAATGTTTCATGAAAAATAAAACATAAAAGATGCATTCTTCTTTTCCTGAAAATGCATTTTTAAGATTTCCAAAAAGAAGAGAAACATAAGTGCTCAAAAAAGTGCAATAGTAGGTGCTTTCCAATTGTTTTTCTGTAGAGAAAGTGCATGCATTTATTGTCACACAAGCAATAACTGTTGCTATGCCTGATTAACCCTTAAATAACTGCAAAACAATCTGTCTGAGGTATATGTTGAATGCTAAGAGCAATATTTCACATTGAAATGGTGCCCCTTTCCCACGAGTCTTTCATTTCCCATCTCAGATACAAACATTTCACATAAATATTTGGTCAAACATGATGGAAATGCAGAGCCAAAGCAGTAGTTTAAGGGTTAAATGCATGCAGGGTTCATGTCTCTTTTTATGAAATCAGGCAGCCATAGCAAATGCTAGCAATGTAGTGAAATCTCACCCTTAAAAAGCTTGTATCTGGCACAAAGAATTCAAATAAAGAGAAATAACCAAGTAAATGTAAATGTAATAGGTTAGTATGATTGTATTCCAATATACATGACCTGGAAGTTTAAAAAAAAAAGTTTAATTATTACTCCTACTGTAGCACCTAAAATAAAAATCAGGCTTAAGGCACATTTAAAATATAACAAGACTGAAAAACAGTAAGCAGTAAAACATTAACTGATTAATGAACAGCTGATAGGTTATGATGTAAATGTTAATTGTGTTAAAGAGAAAAAATCTGCACTGTACTAATTAAACAATTAGTTTATGAAATGATTAGTCAATCCAGAGCATTTTCCCCCATTTTAGACACAAATGAACACCTTTGATTTTCAGGACCATTCATGACACACAAAAAAAGAAATTTGATGTTTTTTTTGACTTCAGGGAACTTTTTCATTAGTTTTGATTTTATCGACAAAATGATTAATTGTTCAAACGTATATGCTGCTGTTTCATAAACTTTTTTTACTGCAAATAGATACTCCACACAGCTTGCTCGGGTTGTTTTGAATCACGTTAGCCCCAAGCAGGTATCTCTCATGAATTTAGTTTTAGCTCTCTACCTGCAGGGCCCCTACACTTGAATTCACAAGCTTCCCTAATGCACACCACTCAGCAGCTGCAGTCCTCCCCTGTGCTGTTTAATACCATTCGGATTAAAGCAAATTGCTTTTGTTATGTGAAAAAAACTCTAATAGCCTCCCTGTGATAAAACACTGTCCCCGTGGAGTACATAAAGTGACATTAAAGTACCCGGAGGATTATTTTTTTGAACCAATCTGATGAAGAGCACTGACTCTCGTTTGTTCTTCAGCTCGATGGTAAAGAAATCAGCGATGTGATGAAGACTCGCAGTCATCACGTTTCTTCCCAGTTCTGTCTGAGGCTGCATTTTCTGAATCCTCATTACTGTACTTTAGCTGTCCGTGGTAGTTTTGTGGTAAACAATGTTAAAAACAAAAATCAGAGCATCCAAATTAAAATAAAACTAAATAAAGCTGCAATACGGTGCTTACCGTGCTCATGGAAAAGTATAAAAATTTATTTATGCATTCAAAAAACAGAGAAGGTGAGGGGAAAATAAAATCCTAACTCATCTTCTCCGTGGCACCTCTAAGAATAGCCCTCACAGGCTGGTTGGTTCTGCCCTCATTCACTGTAATGACACATCGGCCCAGCAAATCACCATCATCGCCGGGTGACAAACCACATACAGTAGTGGAGGCAGATCTGCAGAGCTAAATAATTGAGTTCCAGCAGGCCTGGATTGGAACAGGTCTATGAGTGTTATGGATCATGAAACCCTTCCTGCCCACAGCAGCTCTGGTCTCTCTCTCTCTCCTTGATTCAATTCACGCTCAAATCAATCAGGAAGGACCAGCTCACATGTAGAAGGGCTTTATGCTTTCTGATGATACTGTATGTGCATATATTTAGCAAGGAAAACTCCGCAAATGAAATGGGATAAAAATCGTTTTCATGCAAGTTCAGAGAATGTTTAAGACCTTCATGGTTTCTGCCACCTTATGAAAACAGATAGTTTGATCAGGAATTGGAGCTCAAGACAGACGTGAAAAGAGATTCAATATTATAACTGTCAAATATGTAAATAACCACTTGTTTCACACCCAACACAATATTTGTCAGCGTTAATGTTGAGTAACCAAAAAAATGTGTATTCCGTGACATTTTGGTAAGTAGTTGCTGGAAGTTTCTGCCTGTCGGTGGGTGAAATTAGTCAAAGAGGATGCATCAAAAACCTCTTTGCTTTGGTTGCTAGCAGAATGGCTGAGTTGCCTGTAGTTTGCATGGAAGATGTTGTCTTCTAACGCTCACTAACTGTTAAACTTGAAAAATTGTGACACAAACCTAAAGGTTGTGTCCTACCACTGAAACCAACATGTTTCAAAAGTTACAACTTTTACTTTGAAAGTGTTTCTCTTTCCAGTGTTTGTTGTTTTCTTCAGTTTCAGAACAACTTAGCGAGTAGTTGGCAAGCGTTTGCAGGTAAGTTTGTGTCTTCTACGCAAACTACAGGTGAACTTAGCAATGTGCTAGCAGCTAACGCAATCACAAGCAGGTTTTCAGTGCAGCACCTTATACCACTTTGTTATTCAGTTTCACCTAATGACAGCAAGCAACCTCCAGCAACCACTTGTCAACCAGTTGGGAAATACACATTTTCTCTAGCAACTGGTGGTTACCAGGGGGTCACTGGCTAGTCTCTTGGCATGTGTGACTGGGGCTTTAGTAGTTGATATCACAGCAGCTGCAAGCAATCTCTAGCAATCACTTGCAACCAGTTGGGGAACACTCATTTTCCCCTAGCCAGCGGTGGTTGCGAGGTGGTTGCCAACCAATCTCTAAGTATCTGTGACCACCTGCGCTCTAATGGCCAGCAGAGGACAACTCATCAGTAAACACCTGACTGATGAGTTTAGAGTCTCAGCTGAATACAAAATAAGGTTCATTTAGTAAATTATGGCCACAAAGGACAGCTTCTATTTACAGCCTTAATTTGTAAGTTTTATTACGCAATCTAGAATACCTGAGAATTCAAAGTAATTAATGCAATAAACTTATTAATTACTTAAAACTAACAAAGAAAAAAATTCTGCAGTTTGTTCAACAACCGGGGTTGAGGTTTGACAATAGGGCCTGCAGTGAGACATAATTAAATATTTATTAATTAAAACTCCATCTAAATATCAACTTATGTGTGTGTGTTGCTCATAGTCTGGGCTTGTCTCTGAATCTAAGTGGGTCTGCTATGTTGACATCTCTCCCTACGCCACTTCAAGTTAGGTCAGCCTGTCCATCATATAACAGCCTCAGCCAGGCTTGCACTAATTACAGGAAGGGCTGTATCTGTTACACTCTGCTGCTACTTGTGAGGGAGCAGCTAACTGGCTCCTCTTTGGCTTCAAGTAGTGAAAAAACAGTGTCTGAACAGAGAGACCTGGGTGATACTGAGTGAAAACTCAGATAAAGAGCTTCATCAGGCAAAGGTGAGTGAGCAGGTGCTGCGGCATCATTCCTTTAACATTTAACAATGCCCTTTCTTATGCGTGAAGAGTTTAAAGAGAGAGGTCGAACGTCATCCTTCATCAGGTAAAAAGGTACTGGGAGCCGCTACAGGCAAGTTCTGAGAACAGGAGGCCACAGATGGCATCGGTGAGGATGTAACTCTACCTGAGCTTGTCCAGATAATGAAATGAGATCATGCTTGCAAACCACATCAGAGCAAGCCAAGCCCTCAGCTGTACGTCTTCTTATGCTATAACAAATAAGATGAACGTGTGCCTGCGGGAGCCTGATTATACGAGTTTACAGCTCATTTTCTCTTCTCTGCCTTAACATTACTCCCAGTGGAGACTCACTCTGGACTCGATAGAAGCTTTTATCCTGGTGTATTTTTGCCCTGCTTCTTAATGACACTTTGTGCGCAAACACCACAAGGCCGAAGTAACAGTATACTGCCTCACGAAAAGGGCCTTCCGCTTCCTCTAGCCTGATTACCGATGCTGATTGTTTTGAGCAGGAAACTTTGGACATTCCTGTCGCTTTGAAAGTCTGATCCATTTCACTACAGAGATTAAGCTAATTTGTGAAATCTGTGAACTCTGGCTGCTCGTCAGCAGGGAGCGCCACTAGGCTCAGAGCACCTGGAAGGAGATTGGATTAAACAACAAACAAGCGAAAAAAAATAGCAAGCACCATATACCTAACACAAAACTCATTACTAAGATTACATTATGTGCAGCTTACATGTATGAGGATCTGACATTAAACAGTTATTAACGTGCTCCAAAGTCTATGAGATGTCTGCATTGATGTGCAAGTGGTGCAGGTATTCCTCCGATGAACTCACAGCTGGCGAGTGGCTGTCACACGTGCTGCCTTCTGCACACTCCACTCAGGCTGCACCCTTGTCTAAACCACATGGAGTACTTTCAGTAGTGAGGACGAGGCTGACACAGGACAACTTCAGACAATGACCTGAAAATTTCCCACAGCTCATGTCTGAAAAACAGCTTTTGAGGCCAAGGACGGCAGAACTGAAGAACAAACTTCTGATATAAGTTTCATTAATCCATTTTCAGACATGCTCTGATTGATATTACGTTCCCATGACGACTGTGAGGTTACATGAAGTAGATCTGATCTTAAAGTGAAAAATATCAGTTAATAATTCTCGTAAAACAGGCTTAATTGTGACCCAATAGCAAAAAAAATAGTTAAATTTAACAAGTTGAGCGCAAAATACTTACTCAGAGGAGTCTATGAAGTATATTACAAGGGCTCCGATGCTGAGTGCAAACACGAGCACCACCTAGAAAAAAAGGGGGGAAAAACAGGAAGATTTTACTTGAAGTGATGATAGCAAATTAATCATTTATTTTATTATTTAACATGATTTTATTAACATATTGTTACAACTTTACACAGATTTTTATAAAACTAGAAAAATAAAATTAAATAAAATTAAACAAAAATTAATCCCCAATCTTGGGTTTCAAAACGATATCAAAACAAAACAAGATCATTTTACCTCAGGAAAAGGTGCAAATCTCTGTTACTGTTTATTGTAACTAACAATCACAGATAAATAAATGGTGAAAATATCTCTTGACTGTTTTATTCTGCAACAGACGTACAGAGAACAAATGTAATAACATAACAAATGTTTCACATAGCAAACGGTAGATGGCTATTAATGAGCAGACCTTGATGCATCTCGTCAGCCTGTTATTATTGTGTTATATAAACCAAAAAGAAAGAGTCACGGTGTCACAAACAGACTCGGTGTTACTGTATATCTGACAGCATAAATAAATACGCAAGAGCTTGCCTCATGTAAATTGGCAGTGGAGGTGTGGGCGAGGTGACAGAATGTGGCTTCAGCTTTCGGAGACGGAGCTGAGCCTGAAGCTTCAGCGCTGACAGTGAAGCAGCACCACAAGAAAAAACCAGGGTGTCGCTTTTGCTCTGTTCACTTTGCCTTTTTCTTCAGGGAGAAGACACTGATGAATAAATTGAAGCCTTGAAGTGGCCAATAGACTTCCAGACAGGGAGAGAGGTTGCGGGGCAATAAATATGACGGTCAGTGATGGTGAACAAACCCAGAAATTCAGCTTCCAGCTCTGACACTGTGTGAGCTTAGGTAAAACCTAATGACTACTGCCGGTCCCACAGGAAATCACACTGCTCTGTAAATATAAAAAATTAAATGGAGAATACACAAAGTGAAAGACAGCGTATCTACCAAAGGAGGAGCCAAGACTGAGGTGATGCTGCTCCGTTTCAGTCGACCTGTGTTCTCACCTGACAAAACTACTGTAAAATTTAAGTGACTGCTATCATGATGCATTTGTCCAACTTAAAAAAAAAGCAGCAGATTTTCAAAAATGGAAGGCAGAAGATAAAAATCGCAAAAAATCTCTAACTACAGCATACGTTCAATCAAAGTAGGTTAAAAGGCAGCTAAACCAGTTTATGCATTTTACATTTTGCAATGCAGCTGTTGCACAACCAGTTTTCTGCCCTTTGGGAGCAGTTAAAACCTAGATTGTTAATCCTTTAGACATAATGTTAATGCTACAGCATCATCAATTGACATTTAGAAGTCAAAAAAGCAGAGGGGCTTATTAAAAACCGCTGTGAAACTGTGTCCTAATTTTCCCTTTTAAAGTCAGCGCTAATGTAGACGAGGGCTCGACCCCGAGAGACGCAAATAAGAACAGAAAGGTTTCTGCCAGACAGCGGAACAAATGTTCTACATCCCGAAATACACTACCGGGTTATCTGCGAGCCTACCTGGCTTTCATCTATTTAGAAATGACACAATGGCCATCCTGAACAAGAAACCAATGGGCATGCATAATGAATGAGCCCAGCTTAATTCATTTCCATGATGTGAAATTGTATTGTCAACCTGCAACCACTGATGGCTCCGTAATGACAAAAAGCACTCGCATGCATTTTTAATCATCCCCTTCTCTTTCAAAGCCAGGAAATCTCTTTATGTCTCTGACTGTCCCAGTTTAGAAACTGGAAACAATGTTGCTGCAACCCTAGAAATGCTAATGCCACCAGCAGACGACGATTCAGCAGTGGCAGCAAATAACACACTCGGGCTGCCACAGACTGGGCAGTCGTGACTCAGATTGTCAATGAAGTGACATCAAGCAGTGCCAACGTTCATCATTCATCTCTGTCATCCGATAATGATGCTTCACATCTGTACATTCAGCCTCCCTCAGCTATTTGCT
>VUQJ01015810.1:2502-13340 GCA_015108635.1 Andinoacara biseriatus | reverse complement strand
TTCTTTCATTTGCACAGATTTCTTAAAATGTCTTTGGTGTATGTTAAGCATACTGTAGGCATAATGTGAGATTTAGAAATAACTAAACACATGTAAATCCCATGCATAGAATCTAAGATGGCAAGAAGTATTATTTTTCCTAAAACAAACAAAGACCACTGCTGTGTGTCAATGTCTGCTAACACAGAGACGTGCTCTACCCTTCATGCATTATTCAGAGTGAAGAGACAAATAAACTAACACAAAGACGTATCACACCAAAAGTTCAAAAAAGAAGAAGAAGAAAGAAAAAAAAAACAGGCAAAATGACAAACGCTTACTGTACAAAAAGGAAAATAATTACACCCAATCTTGGCATCCTCTGTAGCTTCTTTCAAAAGTATGTAGCAGGGTCGCAACAGGAGAATTTTGATGAAAGCTAATTAGAAATTTTAAACGTAGTAGTAATTACAGAGTCTCTCACTCCTGTTCTCACATGCACAGATAATTATCAGCTCATTAACACCTCAACCAAGCCCTACTTATTCACTTATTCACATCCAAACATGGTAGCTGTCTAGTGATTTACATTATTCTTTTTTTTTTTCCTTCACAGTGCACACAAAGGGAAAACCTCATGCACACACAGTCTTGAAGATAGTTTCACAAAGAAGGGCTGTGACTCTGGCTTCTTTGTGGCACTTAAAGCAGACGTTAAAAGCAGAAGTTTTCTCTCAAAATATCTTTTTTGTTTTCAGTCACTATTTTCATCATGCCCCGTCCTAGTTCAGTCGCTGTTTTAGATTGTTTGTGTGGGCTGTTAGTGTAAAAAAGCAGCACTAATTTCTGACAAATCCTGAGTAAATCAAGACTTTAATCAATGGCTGGCGGAGCAGCACTGTTAAACCACTCAGTTATATTCAGTTCAGGGGTGGGGTGGGGTGGGGTGGGGGTGTCGTGTGGAAGAATTTGGGAGCTGCAATGACATTTCACTAAAAGAATGCACAAAATCTCAGTGCACTGCAGACGAGGCTTTCTCTGTCCTTCTGTTAACTCGTCTGTCACGCTCAAGATTGCTTCCAAATGAAATAACTAACAATGGCCTCATTGCTGCAAAATTCAAGTTGATTGCTGCACTCACTCACTTGCTCCACCACCCTGAACCAATATGTCACTATATCACTGTGAAACGTGCTGGAGTTCATATAAAACAAGAAGATTACACACTGGCTCTTTGAATTAAATTAAATTAAATTCCCTTCATGGTCATTACCACTGGAACAATGGGACAACACAGCATGTCCATAAATTGACTCAACAATTAAGAATAGTATTTTTGCACAAGGTGATTCTCAAAGAGCTATTAGCTGAAAACATGGCATGGTGTGCAGTGTGTCCTTAAAAAATTGAGGAAAATTGACAAGTGGAAGACAAAAGAAGGCAGGCCTTAAAATATATATATTTTCAGCAGTTGAACAGTATCTGAAAGTCATGTCCTTAAGAAGCAGGGGAAAAAAGTCCAGCAAAAACCACGACACAGGACCTGAGAGGTGCATCTGGCCCTTGAGTTGATACATCTACTGTTCACTGAAGTTTCATCAGAAATGGTCTTAGTGGAAGGGTGGCTGTCATTCTTAGGGAAGAGAAATCGAGAGAAAAGGCTGAGGTGTGCCAAACTTCACAGGAGCTGAAGTGAAAATCAGTGGCAACAGGTCTGGAATCCACAGTTGAAATGTGTGGCTGGTCAAAATTGATGGAATTATAAACACAGACGAGTATCATCAGATTTTGATTCAACATGAAATACCATCTGGAAAATCTTGGATTGGCAACGGCCAGAAGCAAGGATATTCGATGCTCTGAAATGTCCTTCAAGAAGCCTTCGGAACTAAAAAAATGTCAAGAAAGCTGCCTAAGAGAGTTCAGGATTTGTGAATAAAGGTGGTCATACTAAATATTAATTTTCAAGCTTGTTAGAATTGTACAAACTCTGTTTTTTCCTTATATACTGTACTTCCATGTATGTTTGCATATTTCAATAAATTGCTGCATCTATTTATCTATTTTCCAAGCAAACTATAAAAAAAATGAGGGGTGGCTCAAGACTTTTGCCCAGCACTATATTTGTTTTCTGAAACAAGTCTATGGCAAACTCAGAAGCAAATAGGAGAATGTCACATAATGACAGCTCTTCTCACCTTTAGGGATTAATATTTTGTCAGCCCAACCTTGATTCATGGAGCTACAGTGGGCTTTAATACACTATAATGCCAAAAGTATTCACACAACCATCCAAATAACTGAACTTTAATCACTTCCATGGCCACAGGTGTATAAAACCAGACACCTAGACATGCAGACTGCTTCTACAAACACTAGTGAAAGAATGGGTCGCTCTCTGGAGCTCAGTGAATTCCAGTGTGGTACCGTGATAGGATGCCTCCTGTGCAACAAGTCCAGTTGTGAAATTTGCTCCCTACTAAAAATGCCACAGTCAAGTGTTAATGTTATTATAACAAAGTGGAAGCAACTGGGAATGACAGGAACGCAGCCATGAAGTGGCAGGCCACATAAAATGACCGAGTGGGGTCATCGGATGTTGAGACGCAGTTAGTGCATAAGAGGTGCACAAACTTTCAGAGTCAATCACTATAGACCTCCAAACTTCATGTGGCCTTCAGATTAGCTCAAGAACAGTGTGGAGAGAGCTTCGTGGAATGGGTTTCCAACCCTCGCAGCGGTATCCAAGCTTTACATCACCAAGCACAACACAAAACATCGGACACAGTGGTGTAGAGCACGCTGCCACTGGACAGTGGAGACATGTTCTCTGGAGTGACAAATCACACGTCTCCATCTGGCGATCTGATGGATGAGTCTGGGTTTGCTGGTTGCCAGGAATGGTACTTGTCTGGCTGCATTGTGCCAAGTGTAAAGTTTGGTGGAGGGGGGAATTATGGTGGGGGGTTGTTTTTCAGGAGTTGTGCTCGGCCCCATAGTTCCAGTAAAAGGAACTCTTAAGCATACCAAGACATTTTGGACAATTTCATGCTGTTTTGTGGGAACAGTTTGGGGATGGCCCCTTCCTGTTCCAACATGACTGCGCACCAGTGCACAAAGCAGGTCCATAAAGACATGGATGAGCGGGTTTGATGTGAAAGAACTAGACTGGCCTGCACAGAGTCCTGATCTCTTCATAAATGTGCTTCTGGAAGAACGGTCAAAAACATGGACAAAAATTCCCATAAACACACTCCTAAACCTTGTGGAAAGCCTTCCCAGAAGAGCTGAAGCTGTTATAGCTGTAGCGTGTAAAGGCAGATGACCGAATACTTTTGGCAATATGGTGTATGTTTGTGGTGGATCGAAATATAAACACTGGAGGCTGTAAACTTCCCTGTATCCCTGCCCCAGGACTGAGAACATGCTCTGACAGAAACGTAACTGTTGCCATTCATCAGTTATGAGGACAAAACCCGAAAAAAAAAAGACACACACACACACCTCCCATTAATCAAGTCTGGCCTGGGTTATTTAAAACCACATGCTTCTTCTAACAGTGAAGACCAACAAGTGGGTAAAGGGGAGGAAATTGCTAGATGGGAACTGATGACCTTAACAGCAAACATGGAGAGGATTGATATTTATTACACCTGCTAAACTTTGTTTAGAAACCCCAGTTTCAGAGTCAACAGACGACCTTAAGAGCCATTCGTCAATGTGATTTTGATGGATGGCAAATGTCTAAATATCTGCCAAAGAAACTAAACAGCTGAACTCTGAACATTTTGCATTTGATAAAATCACACGGAAACACACTACGTAACTGCTGAGCATAATTACAACATAATGTATCCTGATGGATAATTAATAGGTGGGCACTGCCTTCACACTTCAATAACAATATGAACTAAAGCTCCCATTTCCACAGGCTCACATGTGAAGTCACACATGCCGTCACAGAGAAATGACACATTATTTAAAAATGCACAGAGAAGCAGTATACCGCTGTTCTTTCTAAAGAGGTTTCACACAAGCATGCACGTTTGAGACATTGTTACATAGTCAGCAAAGTATTTATAAATTATTTAAAGTATTTAAACAGCCGAAACCTGAATTTCTTGCCAAACTTTATAGTGAACAGAAAAGACAAAGGCAGAATGTTGTCATCTTTTGTGATATGTTCACTAATGTTTAAGACATTACATCTCATCTAACATGTTTATTTTAGCATTCTGAAGGCAAAACAGGACAAATAAGTTCCCGCAAATACAAGATGTTACAGAGGATTATAAACTGAGATGTGTTCTTTCCGGGCATGCGCGAAGAAAACTACATCTCTGTGGGGAAAAAAAAATCACCAAATGCAGTTTTGCTCTAGCTGCCACACATCTTTTTCACGTCTATAAAAGGGAAAGGTGGAAGTAAGAGCTGACCAAACTACCACCCATAAAAAAAAAAACAGCCAGCAGTTATGGAAAGCTGCACTAATATACGATAAAAAGAGAAAAAACTAGAATCTGCTTAAGCTGCGTCTTCAGGGAACTGTTTACTCTGTGTGGAGGTCAGAGCGGTGGGTAACAACCCTGTCAAGTCAACACACACACACACACACACACACACACACACACATGAAGAACAAATAAAACTGATGCCTTGACATTCCTAAACTGATTTTTATGTTGTTGCTGGGTTTTTTGTTTGGTTTTTTAATACTTTTGTTAAACAACCTTGATTATGGACAAAGACACAGTCGAGTGTCTGAAAGGCTGAAAGGCTGAAAGGCTTGTGGCGCTGCATGAACTAAATTCTACATTTCCAACTTCTGCTGTTTGGCACTCACGAAAATAATTACTGTGAAATGAAAAAAAAAAGTGAATGCTGGTTTGTTCCTTGTTTTGACCTTCCTTATGATTACTCCAGAATAGGAAAGTAACAGTTAGGAAAAGACAGCAGCAATTCTGACATTATTAACTGATAACTACATCATCATCACTGGTCAGGTTCTTGACCTGAGTATTTACATTTTATACATATTTTTGAAATATTATTACACTACAACTACAGCTAAACAAAAGTTTTGAGTATAACCAGCTTCTTATTAAAACTAATGATAGTTGGGCGCCAGGGTGGCTCAGGGGGAAATCTTTTTTTTTCTCTCTTTTTTTTTTTATTCTTAACATCTGTTTTCAGTCATTGTTCTTGTCATATTCTGTCCTATTTTAGTCATTGTTTGAGTGTTTGTGTTGACTGTAAGACTCAATGTTTGCATGAGTCTCTTTTACCATAAAAGCCTAACCAGAGGCAACATCTGCAAACTTGTGGCTACAAGTCCTACATAGTATGGCTCCATCTAAGGGTGCAGTGGGACTGCAGCCTATCCATGCTGACACTGGATGAAAGGCAGTGTACACCATGAACAGGTTGCTAGTCCATCACAGGGCTAACACAGAGAGGCCACAAGTCACATCCTCATATGAATTATGAGGGGGAAGATGCAGCCTTTAGCCCAGAAAAGTCCTCAGTTTCAAAGCCAGCACCTTCTTTCTGTGAAGCAACAAGTGCTCCAACCAGGCTACCCTGTCACAGTGATATCTTTTAAATATTTTTTTAGATTATTATTCATGGTAACACAACTTTAATTATAGCTTTTTGAGCCACTTATCAAACTTATCAGTTTTGGACTGTTGGTTGAGAAAAACAAGAAAAATAAGAGCATTTGAGAGAATAAGAAAAAGGGTGAGGTTGAAGCTGCCATTACAAGTTTCTCACAGAGCTGAAGCTGAAGGACCATCTCACAGTAAATGTTTAACCACAACAACCGGAAGAAATGCAGTTAATTTCACTTTATCAAACAACAGACCCACTTCAAAAGCACTTAGCACCCTCACAGTTTGCCACAAGGCCAGTTCTCCTTGTTTTATTTAATTAATCCTATTTGCATACTTCTGCACAAGTTTTTTTATGCTTTAAAGTTACACACATCTCAGTAAAAGCAGGTTACACTCCCTACTGTACACAGTAAACCAACACACAAAGTGTGAGCAAAAATGTAAACAGTATATGAAACTAATCTGATCAAGAGTTTCAGACATGTTGTGATGCAAAGTGAAAATTGAAGCTCTGGACCAAAATAAAGCGCTCCTATTTTAAGACAGAGGATGTCTGTGTTTAGAAGAAGAAAAAGAAGAAGAAGAAACAGCCTTTATTGTCCCATATTAACAGCAGCCGCAGTTATTATGAATATAAATATAATATAACCCCAGAAAAAAAATGAATATAAATATAATAATTTACATTATTGAAGAAAAAGTATATATATATATTATATATATATATATATATAAAAACAAGATTAACAATAATACAATAATACTAATAAAACTTTAGAATTGCTCTAATCTGGCTCAGGCTGCTTCTTAACCTTAGAAAGAAGTAAAAAAAAAACAAAAAAAACTCCAGGCTTATTAAAGAGAGGTGAAAGCACACAGCAACCAGGTCGAAACTTTGGTTTTTACACTCTCAGTCATCTCTGCCACTCTGATCTCACGACTCCTGCACACGCCAGCATTTGTGCTCTGCTGCTCTCTAGAGGCCAAAATGTGTACTGTCCAAGATCTGTCCAACAATAACAGCCAGAACCAAATTATATAAAGCGTTATTAATGAATTAAATCAATTTGAGCCAAAACGCTAATCTAAGAACCTCCTGTTCCATGACAACATAATTTCTAAAAAATACAAATACAAACACACTTCTGTCAAGGGCTCAAATAAACACCAAGGTAAAACATTGTAGCAAAGGACAAATGATTATAATTCTAAAATATAATGGTGAGATTGTTCAAAACATTTGGAAAGTGTCCATCCATCCATTTTTGTAACTGGTTATTAAATGCAGGATCACAGGGGGGGTCGGGGTCTATCCCAGCTGTGACAGGGCAACAGGCGGGGTACACCCTTTTGCAGGGTCAATGCAGAGAGCCAGTTTAGAATGACCAACTACAACTAGCCAAACAAGCACACCCTTGGACTGTGGAAGGAAGCCAGAATACCTGAATAGTATCTGAATCCACACTGAACAGCTCCAGCCATCCTGTGGTTTCGAATCAAGGACCTTCTTGCTGTGAAGCGCTAACCACTGCACCACCATGTGGCACCTACAGCACCTGCAACTCCCAGGCACGAACCAAGCCCAACTCTGCTTAGGCTTCTGTGATTAGCTGAGACAGGGTATGCTCAGGGCACTATGGCCATAAGCCACATGAAATTATAACACATGTTAAAAAAGTACACTGACACAACTGCGTCAAAAAAGCCATGCTAGAAAACGTATCAACGAAAGCAGGACTCACAGAAGTTTCCCGGTGGTTGTAAGTTGTGTTTTGTCAGGGCACACCAGCCCACAGGAAAGATGTCTCTGGAGTCGAAGGGGCACCAATAGTCAAAGGCGCCTCGCCAGCCGTCAAACATGACAAAAATCTCCTGACCTCTGACCTCACCCACTGTGGCAGGGCAAATCAGGTAAGGGTTCTTCCTGTCCACTGCCTCCAGCTTCATACCAGGCTGAAAGTAGTTTTTAGCAGGGCTGGTCGGTTCCTAAACAAACACGTAAACATGCATGCAAATGGAATGAGTCCTGTAAATCCAAAGGAACTATGTTTGAATCGCAAATAAACTGCACAGAAGGTGAAAAATATTAATCTAACAATGTGGCGGTGGCTGTGGCTCAGGAGGCAAAGCAGGTCATCTACTAATCAGAAGGTTGGTGTTTCGAGGCCTGGCTGCTCCAGTCTGCATGCCAAAGGGCCAGATACTGAACCCCAAGTAGCTCTATGAATGTGTGTGAATGTTAGATAGAAAGTACTTTGAAATAGAAAACAGCGCTTGTGTGAATGAATAAATGCAAATGTGTTGTAAAAAGCCCTTTGAATGCTCAGCTAGAGTAGAAAAGCGCTATTAACAATTAGTCCATTTAGTGTGTCTGCATTCATTTCTGCACTTATAAAAAGAATAATTTACTATTAATAATTTTTAACCAGTTTTAAAACCTGAGAAAAAAATTTATTTTTATGAATTAAAAAAAAAAGTTTCCTGTTGTCATTACCTTCTTAAAAGCAGAGGCTGGAGCCATCTCTGCTCCGCTGAGCGTCCGTAAGAGGAACATGGGCCACGAGGAGGCATTCATCCTAAAACCTGTACACAAGAGAAAAACCGTACAGTTTCACCTGAGGGGTGATGCTGCAAACCACTGACCAGAACCACTGGATGTTCATACTGGAATATGATTCTTGCATAAATGTGCTCAAGTACTTTTACCTGTAGGATATTTTCATTCATTTACTTTAAAACAGGCCACTGTTTTTCAGAAAGGACCGGATGTCACCAAACTGCACTCACTGATAAACCTTTTCAGCAGAAGATTTTTCACATTTCACAACATAAAAAAACAGTGTTAAAATGGACATTAATGAAGGCTAAATCCCATTTACCTGTTTTTTCAGGTAAAGAACACCTGTGTTTTCCCAACGACGACAAGTCCAAATAAAGGACATGATAATGTACCATAGAATGCATACGGTCCTTGGGAGAGGCAAATTAAGTATGAAATTATTTTATATATGGCTTAAATACCAAATAATGCCATTAATTTTACATTTTTTATCCATTATGTACATGTTTATCATATTTTGTCAAATATGTTTATTTGAGTAAGTGTTTATTTTATAGGAACTGTAGTCATTCATGTATTTAAATTTACCATCACGCCGTGAACATCACACGGAAATGACAATAATTAAAATGTTCCCTGTAACGCCTTAAAGACACCCACCGAGCGGTGGCTGCAGCATGTCTCCGTTCCTCTCACAAGTTCCTATTGGCTGGATGTCCGACGAGTCAACCAGCCGCCAGAAGTCATTGGTGTTGTCGCTACCATCCAGACGCAGGCGTAGCCGAGTGCCCATCATGCCCATCACCGTTGCAATACACACTGAGTTAGAGTTGCGAGGGTCCCGCGCTTCAAGTTTCATGCCTGCCTTGAAGTCATTGGACGGCGGGACTCTGGACTGCAGAGGGATACCAACAGACCTTCAGTCATCGCTCCTTGTTTGAGGGGCTGAGGGGCTAATGATAGATGTTAGAGTAGTATGCACATTCAGCTTCAAATACAGATCATGAAAGATGAGTCTGGTAAATTTCCTCCATTGTGTATTGTCAGTAATAAAAGCCTATCCCAGCTCATTTGGATTCATCACTTCATAAAACCTGTCGCAATCAATTTTGAGTCCCGTTCTTGCATCGTGTGGCAGACCTCAGCCTTTTCTCCCTGTTTCCCTACATTAAGAATGGCTTCTTGACATCCATCCTTCCACTGACACCATTTCTGATGAGGCTTCAGTGAACAGTAGACGGGTCAACTGAAGATCCAGATGCATCTCTCAGGTCCTGTGCCAGGTCTTTGCTGTTTTTTTTTTGTTTTTTGGGGGGTTTTTTTCATAAAAGACCTGATATAAATTAAATATAAAGAAATGAGGGGTGGCTAAAGAATAATTCTGCAGAACAAATCCGGGTAATACGGGAAGTGTGTTGCTTGTAGATTGTGGCGTTTTGATTTTTAGTGGCATTGCTGCTGTTCTAGCAGAGCTCTTTGATGTTAATGCATGTAATGTCTGTAACTGTGATGTCTTTTTTTGTTCTGGATGTGTTCACTGACAGTTGAGGCAAATTTCTGAATTTCTGAAAGGCTAAAAAAAAACCTTGCTAACTGATGTAGAGAAGAGGAAACATTCAAGGTCAAAAGTCGGCTTTCAACTATTACCAGTTCATGTTGCATAACTTGGTCCTGAGCCTCATCTGTTTGGGAGCCAGTCCAGGTTGCACATAATGTTTTTTAAATATTAAGGCTGATCGGCAGTGTCGGGAAGGTTACTTTCAAGATGCAATAGCTTACTACTTAAACTATATAACTAATTCTTCTAAGAAGCTTAACATATTACATTTGATCACTTTTTAATTTTTCTAATAATTGTAACTGATGGCATAAAGCTGAAAAAAACAGCAGGGTGAACCTCATAATGGGTGTGCAGCTGTGCAAAATGCAGCTCTTAGCTAGAAACCAATTCAGTGGTCACAAGTACTTCACCATACCAAGCCATTTTTGACAATGCTATGCTTCCAGCTTTTGTGGGAACAGTCTAGGGAAGGCCCTTTTCTTTTCCAGCATGACTGTGATCCAATGCACAAAGCGAGGCCCATAAAGGCACGGTTGGAGTTTGGTGTGGAAGGACTTGACTGGCCCACACAACAGCCCTGACCGTAACTGCGTCAAACACCTTTAGGATGAACTAGAACGGAGACTGTGAGCCAGTCCCCAACATCAGTGTCTGACCTTGCAAATGTGCTTCTGGATAAATGGGCAAAAATTCTCACAAATGCACTCCAAAATCATGTAGAAAGCAAGAACAGAAAAAAAATTATATATATAAATAAAAACATGTTCCTTATAAGAAAAAAAATATATATATATAATTTAGAATATGAAAAATAAAATATTATGTATATATATATATATTTTTTTAATTTTATATTTCATATTTTATATTTTAAATTATATATATATATATTTTCTTGGCTGACAGTAAATCATCACCCGTGCAACACTTCTTTATAAAACATTTTGTCTGAAATCATCAGAGAATGTTTTCATTCAAGGACAGATTAAAGAAAACAATACACTCAAAGGGAAGATTAATTTTGCGGCGTCTTAAAAATTCTTCTTAATGATCAGGTACCTGCTTAAAGCACGAAGGCGATGCTGCAACAGAGGATGTTTCTCTCAGATATTCCTCCCAGCTGAAC